>CATIWR010116898.1:0-19979 GCA_949677035.1 Omphalea diandra | reverse complement strand
AGCTCTCAAACACCACTATTTATGATGCTATAATAAGCACACAACATGAAATAATTTGTGATATAACTATGCAAACACTGCATATATGTTCAAGCATCCCAAATGCAACGGTGCAATTGTCATTGTCTTGTTTTTACAATTCACATGTCTAAATGATTATTTATCCTATACATATGTCCATGTGAGATTTCATATCATTTGATATAGTGCATATGCTCATATGTGATTTCATATCATTTGTGCAATGAATATATTCATGTGATAATGCCGATGAATAGGGATAGGGATGTTACAACACAAGTAAACAGTAGAAGACTTTGGGTTAGCCACACTATTCCACCTTGAAAAGCAGAGATAGTTGCCCTCCGCATCAGCCTTAGGGTCAATCCCTTATAACAAGGTTAGCTCAACGCCTCATACCTATCAACAAATGTGGCATAAGCCCTGAAACAATAAAATTGAACTAAAACATAAAAAGGGATTAAGAGATACTTATAATAAGCACCCTCCAAGCACCACACATATGTCTTGTGCCTTGGGAACATTGGTCATAAGTATCGGTACAGATACGCCAACATTGCAAAACTCTAATCGAAGCGATGGAGTAGGTTCATATCCTCTATCATTGGCACTAGGCAAAGCTCGACAATGCCGAAAGCGTTACAAAATATGACCCCTGATAAAGCATATGGAAGGAAGCATTGCACGTGTTGGTTGATCACCTCATTAGAACTATCATTAGTGACTTGGGGCACGTCAACCTGTATGTTAGGCCTTAAGATGTTCTTACTCCCTTTAAGTTAGGAAACACATCTGAGGACTCTCAATAGGCAATCCCTCTGAAATATTGGCTCATGCACACTAGAGTCCATAGGTAGAGGAATGCCCGAGAAGCACAACTTAGTTAGAAAGCCTAAGTCCTCAAGCGTGATTGTCAACTCTCTGATTAGAGGTAGGTGGAAGGTACGGGTCATGTCCATCTACCACTCGAGAAACACGTGTCATCATCGAGTCAACCTTCGGGGCCTCCCTTAATAGCATGCGTAGGAAAGTCTAGATCCCAATCCCCTCCAAATGGGCCATAATTTAGGATGCAGTGTGCGAAGCCACTCTCTAGAAGAGCCGATAGTCCTACCTCCCTTTCGGAAGGCAACAATCCCTTGTGAAAGAAGGAGAAGGAATGTTTTTTTTTTTAAAAAAAAAAGGGAAAGGCATGTTTATCAAGGGTAGAGGATGAAAAAGTCAAAGAAGTCCAAATTCGGAGGTAGAAAAGCAACATATCCTAGTTGTTAGGGTTTATTCACAAATTTTAAGAAAATTCTGAAAGTAATTTTCTTTAAAAAAAAGGGGGGAAGGTGCGTTTATCAAGGTTGAAGGATGAAGCAATCAAAGAAGTCCAAATTCAAGGGTAGCAAAGTAACAAATCCTAGTTGTTAGGGTCTATTCACAAATTTTGAGAAAAATTATGAAAGTAATTTTCTAGGAAAAAAAAAGATCTCATTCAGCATCCATGAGCAAAGCATTGCAAGATTGGTAAATCAACAAAATAGATAAATAAATAAATTATTTACAACTTTATTTATTTATCTTAGGTATGTACCCTAATTTCTTATAATCCATTCCACTTATTAATTTCAATCTTTTTTTGTGCAGGTCATAGAAAAAAAAGCTTAAGTGCACATAAATAGAGGCACTAATCAAAATTATAGACATAATAAATTTTCACAAAAAGTAAAGGGTGAGTGTCCTAGAAGTTATCTTTAATTATTTTATAAGCTAACCTAATGTTCGTGGGCAAAAAAAAAAAAGGAAATTCTAAGGCAATGTATAAAATCTATAGTGTCAAGATAGGCAGAGAATAAATAAAATAAAAGGAAAAGGATACCTACCTCTCCTAAGGCAATGCCAGTGAGATGATGGTATAGGTTATAGATTGTCGGTGTGTTGCTAGCTAGGGGAAAGCCGAGTGGGATCATCTTAGCGGTCATACCCTTCAATGGGCTCACTTGTGTGAACCCCTACTGGGATTACAACTACTCCAGAGTGTCTAGTGTCACGATGTCCTTATCAAGGATCTCCTCCTAGACATTGAACATCTTATCATCACGATATTCAGCCATATTAAATTCTTATAAAGCGAAGGAGAAACTTAAAACTAAGTCTAAAGCTTTGAGAGAGAAAAGAAAGAGAGAGAAGAGCATAACTCAAATGAGAAGGTTTGCTTTCAACAGAGTATATATAATAGGCTAGGTCTATAAAAGTTTGGTGTAAGCTTGAAAACACCTTTAAAAGATAGTCGAATACCTAATTTCAAAGAATTAGGGAGTAGACATAGGGTCGATTATACCTGAACCACTATAAATCTTGTGTTTTCTCTCATCTTATTTCTTCTCTCTCTTTCCAATTTTAATTTTTATACACCAATTCAACCTCCCCTTTTTGGTGCATAGGGCCAACAGGTTACTTTGCCAAAATTTCTCTTCACTCATACTTACATAAAAACACTAAACCCTGGCCCTTCTTAATCACTTTTAAGGCAAAACAAGGCCTTTTTCTCTTTATCATTTTACATTCGCTAAGTATGTTAAAGGATATTAAACTCATTGTGTGCCTCTAAGGGCAAGAAAACATTTGAAGACATCAAGAAGAACCTTTTTTCTTCCCTTTCCCTTCTTTTTTTTCCTTTTATTTTTAAAAACCTAGGAATTTAGGGTTGTACAAACTTGGATGTAGTATGTATAACTCAAGTATTGGGTTGTACGACCCAACAATGGGTTGTATAGGCCTATTTTCCTATAACAATTTTATAAAATCACTCATTTCCTTCCTCATACTTTCTTTTTTTTTAAAGTTATTTTATGCACTTTTATGACTCTAATGGAAGAATGAGATGAGGCCTAATGGTCTGGGACTTCTATTCACTTTAACATGGAGTTTTGATGGACTTTGAAGTGATTTTCATGGTTTATCTTTTATAAAAGTTTGTGTCTTTCATTTTTAGTTTAATGATGATTTTGGTCATGTTTCAATCACTTTAGGGCATTGACCAAGTGAGGGACTAATGTTCCAAAGATTTTGAGAGCTCTTTTTGTGATTATGTTTATATTTAGAGCATGTGAATACTATTTTGGCCTTGTAATTTCCTTTTTTACTAGTGGCATTCTAACCCTTGTTAGGATTAGTAGTGTCTATGGATGTCATAACTCTTTTAGAGCAGTAAGGGAAAAAGGTTCAAGACCTCTTTTATAATGATTTATCCTTAGGCCATTAAATATCCTCCATTATGCATTACATGGCATGTTTATGGTATCTTTCTCTTCCATAATACATATACTCATATTCTAATATTTTAATGCTTTATATGTGATGTTGGGATGTGATATTATAAAGTTAAATGCATACTTAGGAACCTTTGCATGGAAGAGATGGTAATATGTACTATGTTCCTTCTTTTTGCTTGGAGTTCATTTGGTTTGTCTTACATCCCCTTCACTTACTAACTTGTTCTCTTCCTTTTGGTACTCCCTCTTCCTTTGAGATGATTATGCTTGAATGGATATATGGATATGCATGACCCCTATACCATGATGCATGACCCCACTCCTCTTTAGATTGATGGAATGATTTGATTGGCTTGATTGCGCTAGAGGCATGCTTAAGACCATTAGTCGAAATAATCAATAACTCAGTTAAAATATTAAAAGTGAACCAAAGATGTTTGAAAGTTGGATCCCAATATCCGGGGCGTTTGGGGTTGTCAGACTTATTCCCCAAGTTGTACCTAATTTTTAAACCCAATCTTTAATAGGACGAAGATGAAATGGGCCTTCTAATGGACTTAGATTATATTGAAATTTTACCCTGTTGATCGATAAAAGGATGAAGCTATAAACATTATTACTATTTTGAGCAAAACCTGTGGCATTCACATTAACTTACTTGAAATAGGAAGGAGAAAGTCACCAACTTGCTTAGAAGATGGGAAAAAAAAACTTGACTCTCTTAACTTGATTTGGTTGCCATGGATTGGGAGGATTTTTGGTGAATTTTATATTATTAAAAACTAAGGAAAATAGATTTGGAGTCATTTTACAAAGAAGATAAATATAAAGAGGTGTAAAAAGACTAAATGCCTAAATAAAGAATTCTACAAAAGGTCCACCAAAAATGCTACTTCCAACCCATAAACTTATGCTTTTGCTCTTTTGTCTTTTTTCTTAATGCACTTAAAACACCATTTTTAGGCATTAAGAATGATGAATGGAGTTAGAGTCATGCTTAGGAAGAAAGCAAAGGTAAAGGGGTGTGAAAAGACTAAAATGCTTATATAGAGCATTCAAAACTTTTAGATGTTATGCCTCCAACCTTTTATTTCTTCCTTTAACACACTTCAAAAATTAACTATAGGCATCTAAAAATCATCTAAAACACATCCTTATCATGTCATTTAAAATTACATTAGGCAAGAAAATTAGGTACATATTCAACAAATGAAAGAAATAATATTAAGACAAGACAACTATGCAACTATATAACTCTTTGTTCCTTTCTTCAAGACACTAGAAATACCAGCTTTAGGCATCTAAAACACTTCATTAGAATGTCATTTAATCACACATTAAACATATTTACATACCTTAGTGATCATTAGAGATCATGCACCTAACTTAGTTTATACCTTAGGTTCCATCATCCTCCCTCATTTTTTTAATACGTACTTTAACATAACTTTTGTCCACATTTAATATTAATATATTATTTATTATTAAATCTCTAATTCCATCATTCATTCATGTTCATTAATAATCATTTCTTATGTATGCACACTTGCATCATAGCTTACACTTACTTTCTCCTTATGACTGAGCATCTTTCATCTTCATATCTTTGAGTCATCTTTTCTAACTCATGTCATATCATAACTAGTCATCATTATAATATTAAAATCATCTTAATTTCATCAAATTTAATATCCTCTTGCCATCACTTAGGGTAAGTAGTCCTCATTTATGAGAGTCCCTAAGACAAGTTTTGGGCTTTATAAATAATTTCCATTCACTTCATAATTCTCTAATTTGGGCACTTACTTAAGAATTTCCTAACTATCAATTAAGCTTTCTTTGGTATTGAGTCCATGAGGGTTAATAATAAAAACATTTTTATCATTCAACTTTATAAAGCTAAAGTATGCCTTATGGTTAAAATTCTAAAAATAAAAGAATTGCCAAACACTATAAGAAAATATGGAAATAGCAACTGATTTTACCAGAGGATCTTGATTTTGTCATTAAATAGCAATGGATTATCAATGGAATTAAAATTTGTTGCTAAATAATGATGAAATTAGTGATAGACTTTGAATCTATCACTAGAATTTGGCATGAACATAGTGCCAACAAATTTAGTGATGGATTTTCCCATCGTCAGAAAAAATTTAGTGAAAGATTCTTAGTTCTTCACTAAATATCAATGGATTTTTTTGTCGTTGATTTCTTAGCTCTAAAATAAAATTTTAATTTTTTTAGGGGAAATTTAGCTTAGGTTTCTAGTCCATCCCTATTTAACGATGGATTTTCCGTCATTAATTTTTTTGACTCCAAAATGAAATTTTTTAAAATTTTGAGGCAAATTTTAGCGATGGATTTTTAATCGGTTGCTATTTAGCAACTTATTTTTTTATTGCTAATTTTTTTGGCTTCAAATGGAAATTTTTAAATTTTTATGAAAGATTTAATGATAGATTTGTAGTCTAGAGATGGATTTTTTGTAACTATTTAACGATAGATTTTTTTGTCACTAATTTTTTTGGTTTCAAAACAAAAATTTTAAAATTTTTTGGGGTGAATTTAGTGAGAAATTTATAGTTTGCTGTTATTTCATGATAGATTACCAATGAATTTTTCTATCACTAATTTTTTTAACTCCAAAATGAAATTTTAAAATTTTTTTAGGATTAATTTAGTGATGAATTTTTAGTTCATCACTAAATATTGATGGATTTGATAGTCAACAAAAAATTTTTTTTAAAAAAACTCATCTTATAGTAGTGACAGATTTGAAATTCGTCGCTAATATATCCAAATTAGCAATGGACTGGAGCCCATTAGTAATTTGCGCACTTCTTTAAAATAACAATAGGCATCATTCGTCATGAATGGGGACCATCACTAAACATCCATCACTGAATTAATGATTGCATTAGAGATATATATTTCCATCACTAATGTCAATTCTATCACTAATTTCCTTTGCCTTTGTCTCATAGAATAGGGACCAATCATTCGTTGCAAAGTCCATCTCTAAATTACTGAGTGAACCAATAATCCCTCACTAAAAACTTTAGCAAGGATCATGTTGGACTAAGTTTGTCAAACCTTAGTCAAAACTCTCTTTTGATCTTGACAGTGTAGATTTATATGTTCTAACTTCCTTTTTAAGTGTAGATTATACAGTTTTCTAAGAAAGATATGCATTGAAAGTTAGATGAAAGTCTAAGTCTCAAGCTTTATGAAAGACATTCTAATTCGCGACCAAGATTCTACAATTTGTGATCACAAACAATAAAGAACAGTGGATGACTTTGGTTTAAAAAGATTCGCAGAGCAAATCAATATCGCGATCTAAGCAAGAAAGCCATGAAGACCAAATAGACATATTCACGTTGGGCTTCGCATTGGGAATCATGACCACGACTTTTGTAGTTTTTTAGAAGGAATTAAGTCCATAACTAGAGCTTACCATGTGTCTAAGATAACCATTAACAAATCAAAACTCATGAGGATAAAATGGCCTTTGAGATCGTAACCTATTGAAGCAATTTCTACTTATCAAATAGAAGGATTCGTGGTGCAGTCATGTCTAAGAAGAAATTAAATCATGGCTATGACTTTTAGTTGGTTAGAAAAACACAATAACTATTTTTGGTGGAACTAATAATAACCATCCACGTGGACTAGCAGTTAGATACAAATAAAGTTCTTTACCGTGATTTCAACTTTTTTAATGCAAGATGGGAAATCATGACTGTGAAATCAGTCTGACAAGCATTTAATGTAAGATCTACCTAGCTTGCCTTAGAGAGTTAAACATAGTTTCTTAGTAATATTTTTTTTTGTTGTGGCCTATAAATAACCCACCAAATAGATATGAATATAAGAGAATAACATTGAAAATAGCCAAACTTTTGGAATTTTATTTCTCAGCCTTAATTCTTTGTATGTGAATTGATATTGTTAGGTGTGATTATTAAACACCATTGTAATTGGGTTTGAGATTTAGCCTAGTTACAAAACACTTATAATAGGTTAAGTGTGAGCCTTTGGGAAACACTTGAGAAGTTTTTTGTGTAAGCCTTAAAACACAAATTGTAAGGTTTTATGTAAGTCATAAAACACAAAGTGTATAAGTTTGGTGTGAGCTTGCAAAACATCATTTAGTGTTAGTGGAACACCTAATTGTGAGGAATTAGGGAGTGAACGTAGGGTCATTAACACCTGAACCACTATAAATCATTGTGTGTTCACTTCTTCTTCAATTACCATATTCTTCATCTTTCTTACAAATTTTTAAATTCCTTACTAATTCAACTCCCTTCTTTTTGGTACTCAAGAGCTGACGAGTGGTATTAGAGCTTGATCTTATTAAAACCCTTAATTGAGTGAGTAAAGACAAATGGCACAAAAAGGAATCCATACCCATCTCAAGCCTTACTTTGATGGATCTAATTATACACATTAGAAGTATAAGATGGAGATATATTTGGACAGTGATGTCGTGGATCTTAGGGTTGAAAAAAAGTAAAAGCTTCTTGTTAATTCTAAGGTAGTTCATGGAAATGAAGAGTTAATCCTAAGAGAGGAATGGGTTGAAGCTCATAAAAGATTAAATGGGAGGAACAAAATGGCAATGACAATTCTTGTTAATTCTTTATCAAGGGAAAAAAATAAGAAGATTACAACATTGCCTCACAACCCATGGAATTTGGAAAGCTTTTGAGAATTACCATGAAGGGACAACATTTGTGAACTCTAGTAGATTAAAGATGTATGTACTTTATGGGAGCTTTTCATGATGAAAGTCAATGAAAGCATCACCAATATGATGAATAGGCTCATATCTATCAGCATAAACATGAAGAAATTCATAAGAGTACTCACCAATCATTAAGTAAATACCAAAATACTCTAGCACCAAACTCTTGCAATTTTACTTCTCAATCTTTTATTCTTTGTATGTGAGTTAATATTGTTAGGTGTGAGCATTAAACACCATTGTAATTAGGTTTGAGTTACTTCTCAATCTTGTACACTTGAGTAAGGCTTTTGTGGGAGCCATTAAAACACAGAGTACAAATTTGGTGTGAGCTTGGAAACACCATTTAGAGTTAGTAGAACACCTAATTGTGAAGAATTAGGGAATGGATGTAGGGTTGATTAACACTCGAACCACTATAAAAACATTATGTGTTACTTTTAATCTCCCAAATTCATTATCTTCCCTCCAAAATTTTAAATTCTTGTCAATTCGACCCCCCTTCTTTGTGCTCACGGGCCAACAAATGGTATCAGAGCCAAGTTCTCATTAAAACTCTTAATTGAGTGAGTAAAGACACATCACATAAGAAGGAATCCACACCCATCTCAAGCTATACTTTGATGGATTTGACTATAAGCATTGGAAGTATAGGATGAAGATATATTTGGACAATGATGTGGTGAACCTTTGGGATATTGTGGCAAAAGAATGGAAGCCTCTTACTAAGGTGGCTGGTGGAAGTGAAGAGTTAATCTCAAAGGAAGAATGGGTAGAAACTCATAGAAGATCAAATGGAAGAAATAAAAAGGCCATGACAATTCTTCTTAGTTCTTTATCAAGGGAAGAAATATGAAGATTTCAACATTGTATCACATTCCATGGAATTTGGAAAGCTTTGGAGAATTACCATGAAGGCACATCCTTGGTGAAATCCAGTAGATTGGAGATGTATGTGACAGAATGGGAGTTATTCATGATGAAGGATAATGAAAGCTTCATCGATATGACAAATAAACTCCTATCCATTGTCACAAACATGAAGAAATTTAGAAGAATACTCACAACCATAAGATAAACACTAAAATACTTAAATCCTTAACTCTTAAGAAGTTTAGTGCTAGGGTATGTAGCATACAAGAGTCAAATTCAAAAATTAGAAAAGTGCAAACAGATGTCCTCATAGGGAAGCTTCTCACTCATGAGCTAGCCTTGAAAAATGATGAGGAGATGAAAAAGATGAGAGGGCAAGGGGACAAGAATGACAAAATAGAGAAGAAGACTTTAGCTCTCAAATCCTCATCTAAAGACAAAGAAGTAGAGGCTATCTCAAGTGATGATAATAGTGAAAAAAAAGAGGGGGAACTAGCTATGCTTCTAGAAAAATGAAGGAGCTGATAAGAAGAAGAAAGGATATAAGGAAATTCAAGAAGGCATCTCCCAACCTCAAAGAAAGGATGAGTGAAATAACATGTTGTGAGTGTGGTAAGCAAGGCCACATTAAGTAGGATTGCCGCAAACTGAAAAAGAAGAAGAAATGAGATAAAGAAAAGAAGAAAAACTTGAAAGCTACTTGGGATGACAACTCTAGTAAGGATCATGAATATGAGGAAGTGGCAAATCTATGTTTCCTGGCACAAGGTGGCTCTTTAAACGAGGTAAGTTCTTTACTCCATTCTTGTTAAAACTATGATGCATTAGATGAGGTGGATGATGAGCTCTTGGAAGCTTTTACCTTGAGATATAATAAATATAAGTCACAAATGAAAACTTACAAAAAGAAATGTTCAAAAATGAAAAATGAGTTTAACTCATTAAATGAGCTTGTAAGTGAATTGAGGACTTCTAATGAAGAACTAAACAAATCTATAGAAAGTCTTACAAAGTCTTCATCTTCTCTAAATTCCTTGAGAAAGAAAAATGATACCTTAAAAGGAGAGGTAATTGAGCTTAGAAATTCTATTTCTAAGTTTTACAAAAGGAAGAAAGTTTTAGATACATTAATTGTATCTCAAACACCCCCAAGTTAAACATGGTCTTGGCTTTAATAAAGCCTCCTTATTATCTACTCCTCCTCTCACTACTTTCTTTAGAGCTTCAACACCTCAAACATCTAGTATTGAGGTAGTTGAGAGGAAGAGTGCTTATAACACTAAGCCACCAATGCCTAAAGGCAAAGGGAAGGCACATCAAGACTTAAAGCCTATGCCAAAAAAGGCTAACCATGTGTACATCTATACTAAGAAACATGCTCGCCCCAACATATATAAGAAATTCTCATATACTCCTAACCATTTATGCACATGCTTACACTCACATCATCATAGTATGAGAAGTACCTCTACATATACCAAAGCTATGTATAGGAAAAGACTCATAAATCTAAACTCCAATGTCATTATTGCATGAAGTTTGGTAATATAAATATCAATTTTTAGATTAAAAAGGCTTATCTTAAATTAGAGGACCCTTATAGGCCTAAGTATGCTTTGGTACCTAAACAAAAGTGATTTGTTTATATTGTATAGGATTGTATAGCAGCCACTAATGAAGATAATGATTGGCATGTGGATAATGGATGCTTGAAGCATATGACGAGTAATACGAAGCTATTCATAGCCATAAAAGAGAAAGATGGTTGCAATGTCACTTTTGGGAACAATGCCTAGGGTAAGGTAATTAGCATGGGAATAATTGGTAAGAATGGTTGTTCACTTATTGATGATATTCTTCTTATAGATGGTTTAGAACATAAGTTGCTAAGTAAGACAATTATTTGATAAAGGTAACAGAGTCACCTTTGACCCAAAAGAGTGTTGAGTTACAACTTTGATGGATAAAAGGGTGAAAGGATGAAAGGATGAAAGGATGGGCAATAGCTACTTAATTGACTTAGACAAATTGGATAACCAATCCATCAAGTGTCTTGTGTCCTTTAACAATGAAGCTTGGCTTTGGCATAAAAGACTTAGTCATGCTAACATAGAACTCCTACAAAGCTTATCAAAAGGAAAACTAGTGGAAAGTCTTCCCAATCTAAAATTCTCAAAGGACAAGACATGTGGACCATGCCAAATGAAAAAGTAACATCTATCTTTATTCAAGGCAAAGAATGTTATAAGTACATCTAGACCTCTTCAACTTATCCATATGAACTTGATTGGACCTATTAGGAGTGCTAGTTTAGGTGGAAAGTATTAAGCGTTTATCCTAGTTGATCTGACTCAGTTTATTTGGGTATCCTTTCTATCTCATAAACATGACAATTTCAATGCTTTCAAAAGTTTTGCAAAAAGATTTCAAAATGAAAAGGGTTATTTCATTTCTTCTATAAAGAGTGACCATGGAAAGGAATGTCACAATGAATCTTTTGAATCTTATTGTCTAAAAAATGGGATTTCTCATAATTTTCAACTCATGAAACATCATAACAAAATGGTGTTACAGAGAGGAAAAATAAAATACTAGTAGAGATGGCCAGAACCATGCTCAATAAGTATTCCTTGCCTAATTACTTTTAGGTCGAAGCCATCAATACTTCTTGTTGCATTGCTAATTGAATTTTCAAAAGGCCCTCTCAATAGAACTTTTTATGAGCTTTGGAATGGAAAAAAGCCTAAGTTGTCATACCTAAGAGTTTTGGGGTGTGAGTGCCACATCTTAAATACTAAGGACAATCTTGAAAATTTTGATTCTAAGAATAATGAAGGTTTTTTTCTAGGATATTCCACCTCTAGTAAACGTTATAAAGTATTCAATAAAAGTACTATGGTTGTTGAGGAGTTGTTGGACTAGGGTAGTTAACCCTAAGTCTTGGGCCTCTTTTGATCTTGACAAAGGGGATCGATGATTTTTAATGTTTCTATTTAGTGTTGTTTTGTAGTTTTTGTGAAAGTCTTTAAGTTAGAAGTTGGATAAAAGTCTTAATCTTCAAAGTATGTGAAGTAACTTCTAAATCGTGACCATAATCTAAAATTCGCAACCGCGATCCATTAGAAGACTTGCTAGAAGATCAGACAGACGAAATCACGAAGTCATTCTCGATTAGGACTCATCCAAAGGAAGAACTTCAAAAGTGACAGACGAATTTGCGATGCAAAACTTGTTTCATTCGCGACTGCGAATTTCGAAGTAACTGAAGATGTAAACAAGTCCACAATCGTAGCTTGACAAATGTCCAAGGTAACCGTTGGAAGTCAAAAATCATGATGGGAGCTTGTTAGTAGTGACTACGAACCCAATAGAAGAAGATGAACACTTTTGGCAGAGGAATTCGCATCCTGTACAAGATAAATTGCGACCGCTACTTTTGAGAGCAAGTGAAATGCAACAGCTATATTTTCCTAGTGCACTAATCAGAAGCTGCTACATGGACTAGCCGTTAGACACAAACGAGTTTTCCTTATGGAATTTGGAATTCGTAATTGCGAATAAGTAGTAGTGACCACGAAATGACTGTTAAGCATTTAATGTGAAAATCTGTCTAGCATATTTTGATGATTTTATACCAGTTTTATTACATTGTCTCTTTGGTGGGTAGAGGCTATAAATACCTCACCAAACATATGTAAATGCAAGAGAATTAATAACTTTGTACCCAAACTCTTACAATTATGCTACTCACTCTTTTATATTCTTTAAGTCATTGTTGGGTGTGAGCATAAACACCATCTATAATAGGTTATAGTGTTAGCCTATTAAAACACTAAGAGAGGTTATTGTGTGAGCCTGTTAAAACACAAGTTGTAAAGGTTGTTGTGTAAGCCTAAAAACACAAGTGTATAGGTTGTTGTGTGAGCTTTTAAAACACAAGTATAAAAGTTTGGTGTAAGCTTGAAAACACCTTTGAAAGATAGTGGAATACCCAATTTCGAAGAATTGGGGAGTGGACGTAGGGTCAATTATACCTAAATCACTATAAATCTTGTGTTTCCTCTCATCTCATTTCTCCTCTCTCTTTCTAATTTTAATTTTTTATACACCACTCTTTCTTGGTGTCTAGGGCCAATAAGTGGTATGAGAGCCTCATTTCACAATCAAACCTTCATTGGGTGAACAAAGATCATGGGACAAGAGGGAATCCACTCACAACTCAAGCCAGACTTTGATGGAACAGACTATATTCATTAGAAGTATAGGATGGAGATCTATCTTGACATAGATGTGGAGGACCTTTGGGATGTGATCATCAAGGAATGGAACCCACCCACCAGGGTTGTGGATGGTAATGAAGAACTAATCCCAAGGGACGAATGGGTTGAAGCACACCAAAAATCAAATGGTAAGAATAAGAGAGCAATGGCCATTCTTTTAAGCTCACTCTCTAGTGAAGAGATTGGAAGAGTGCAACACTGTCAAATAGCTCATGCCATTTGGAAGACTCTAGAGAACTATCATGAAGGCATAACTCTAGTCAAGTCAAGCCGTTTGGGAATGTATGTCACTGAATGGAAACTTTTCATGATGAAAGACAATGAGAGCATCACAAAAATGACAAACGGGCACTTGTCCATTGTCACCTACATGAAGAAATTTGGAAGAACTCTTACTATCTATGAGATAAACACAAAAATGCTTAAAACTCTTCCTCTAGATAAATTTAGTGCTAGAGTTTGCAGCATACAAGAGTCAAATCTGAAAATTGGAAAGGTTTCAACCGATGTGTTGATAGGCAAACTTTTGACTCATGACTTGGCCTTGCAAAAAGATGAACAAATGAAGAAGCTAAGAGGCCAAGGAGACAAATTGGAGAAAGAAAGAAAAACCATGGCTCTTAAATCTTCAACAAAAGAGAAAAAGGTAGAGATCACCTCAAGTGATGAAGAAATTGACAAGGAAGAGGAGAAGCTAGCAATGCTCTCAAGGAGAACAAAGGAGTTGATCAAGAGAAGAAAAGAAAGAAAAGGCTTCAAAAAGACTGCTCCTAATCCAAGAGATAAATCCAACAAAGTCACTTGTTATGAATGTGGCAAGTAAGGCCATATCAAGTATGAATGTCCCAAATTAAAGAACAAAAAGAGACGGGAAAAGGAGAAGAAAAAAAGTTTTTCAGCCACTCGAGATGATAACTCAAGTGAAGAAGAAGAAGAAGAAGAAGGAGAGGTTGCCAACATATGCTTCATGACACAAAAAGATTTTTTGAATGAGTTAAGTACTTCCTCTCATTCTAATTATGATTTTGAATTTAATGAGATAGATGAAGAGCTTCTAGAGGCTCTAAGAATGAGATGCGACAAGTAAAAGTCACAAGTGAAAACTTATAAGAAAGGTGCTCAAAATTAGAAGATGAATGCAAGACTCTTAGTGATCTTGTAAATGAGTTGAAGACTTCTAATGAAGAACTTAAAATTTCAGTAGAAAAACTTTCCATTTCATCTTCTTCTATGGCTTCATTAAGGAAGGAGAATAACACTTTTAAAGGAGAAGTCATTGAGCTTAGAAGCTCAATCTCTAAGTTCCACAAAATAAAAGAAGCCTTGGACACATTGATTGTGTCACAAAGACTACCACTAATTAGACATGGTTTAGGCTTCAATGGAGCCTCCTCATCATCTCAAACTACATTTGTTAGGGCTTCACAACCTCAAACCTCAAGCATTGAGGTAATTGGGAAGATAAGTGCTCCTAGCTCTAAGCCTTCTAAGCCTAAGGGCAAAGGGAAGGCTAACCAAAGCTCTAGAGCCAAGACTCAAAAAGCTAACCATGCCTACATTTACAACAAAAAGCATGGTCATTCTCATAAAAAATTTTTTATTCCTACTCATCATACATGTTCATGCATGCATTCACATGACCATGGTATGAGAAGACCCCCTACTTATACTAAATATGTGTGAAAGAGAAAGACTCCTAAGTCTAAATTCTAATGCCATTATTGCATGAAATATGGGCATGTTAACATTCATTGTTTCATTAAGAAGGCTCACCTCAAATTAAAGGACCCTTCAAACTCTAACCCCCCAGGACCCAAGTATGCTTGGGTACCTAAGAAAAGGTAACTTACTTTTGTTGTTTAGGGGAATGTGGCAACCACCAAATCAAGCAATTGGCATATGGATAATGGATGTTCCAAGCACATGACTGGAAATAGAAAGCTATTCATGGCATTGAAAAAAAAAAGGGTGGAAATGTCACATTTGGTAACAATGCCAAGGGTACGGTAATTGGCATTAGAACCATTGGTAAGAATGGATGTTCTTTAATTAATAATGTTCTTTTAGTTAGTGGCTTACAAAATAATTTGTTAAGTGTAAGTCAATTATGTGACAAAGGTAATAAGGTCACCTTTGATCCTAGAGAATGTTGAGTCACCACTTTAGTGGATGATGAAGTCATTTTCAAGGGTGAAAGGAAAGGTAATACCTACTCAATTGACTTAGACAATTTGGCTAACCAATCTTTTAAGTGTCTTATGTCTTTGAGCAATAAAGCTTGGTTGTGGCATAGAAGGCTTGGACATGTAAGCATGGATCTTCTTCAAAGTCTATCTAAAGGAAAGTTAGTTGAAGGGCTTCCCAAGCTAAACTTCTCCAAAGACAAGACATGTGGTCCATGCCAAATGGGAAAGCAACACCATGCCTTTCACAAAGCCAAAAAAGTTGTAAGTACATCTAGACCACTTCAACTTATCCATATGGACTTAATAGGACCTACTAGAAGTGCTAGCTTATGTGGAAAAAATTATGCACTAGTCCTTGTAGATGACTACTCTAGGTTCACATGGGTATCTTTTCTAGCTCATAAAAATGATTCATTTGATGCTTTCAAAATTTTTACAAAAAGAGTTCAAAATGAAAAAGGTTACTTCATATCTTCTATTAGAAGTGACAATGGAAAGGAATTTCAAAATGAATCATTTGAAAATTATTGTTTGGAGAATGGAGTTTTTCATAATTTTTCAACTCCTAGGACACCACAACAAAATGGTGTTATAGAGAGGAAAAATAGAACATTGGTAGAAACGGCTAGGAGAATGCTCATGTTATATTGCAAATGGAGTTTTCAAAAGACCCATTCTCAATAAAACTTCTTATGAGCTTTGGAATGGTAGAAAACCCAAAATTTCATGCCTAAGAGTATTTGGATGCAAGTGTTATATTTTGAACACCAAGGATCATCTTGAGAAATTTGACTCCAAAACAAATGAAGGAATCTTCTTGGGTCATTCCACCACAAGTAAAGCATATAAAATCTTTAACAAAAGTATAATGGTGGTTGAAGAATTTATGAATGTTGTTTTGGATGAATTTAGTAAACTTGATCTTGTGAAAGGTATTTTTATTGGTGATCTTGAAAAGCTGGAATTGGATGATTCTACAAGGAGAGCTGATAAAGAAAAGGAAGAAGATGATTCATCAAGAGTAGATGAAGACCAACATGAGACAAGACAAGATCTACCCTAAGATTGGAGATTTTCCAAGTATCACCCTAAGGACTTAATCTTTGGTGATACTTCTAAGGGTGTAAGTACTAGATCTCAACTTTTATATAATAATCTTGCATTTGTTTCTCAACTTGAGCCAAAGTCAATTAATAAAGCTCTTGATGATGAGAGTTGGGTACTTGCTATGCAAGAAGAACTCAATCAATTTGAGAGAAACAAGGTATGAGAACTTGTTCCTAAGCCTAAGGAACACCCAATTATAGGTTGTAAGTGGGTGTTTAAGAACAAGTTAGATGACCAAGGTCTCATTACTAGAAATAAAGCTAGATTGGTTGCTAAATGATACAACCAAGAGGAAAGAATATATTATGATGAGACGTTTGCCCCCGTTGCAAAACTAGAGGCCATTAGGATTCTCTTAGCTTTTGCATGTCATATGAATTTTAAACTTTTTCAAATGGATGTGAAAAGTGCTTTTTTTTAATGGCATCATATAGAAGGAAGTCTATGTTGAACAACATCTTTGTTTTAAGTCTCATTATGTTCCAAACCATGTTTTTAAATTGAACAAAGCCTTAAATGGATTGAAACAAGCTCCAATAGCTTGGTATGAAAGGCTTAGTTCATTTCTCTTGAAAAATGATTTTGAGAAAAGGAAGGTAGAGACCACACTTTTTGTCAAAAAACACAAGCATGATACATTAATCATTCAAATTTATGTTGATGATATTATCTTTGGTGCTACTAATGAATCTCTTTGTAAAGATTTTACTAAGTGTATGAATAGGAAATTTGAAATAAGCATGATGGGAGAGCTTAAATTCTTTTTTGGTCAAGAATCAAGCAATCCAAGGAAGGGATCTTCATCAACCAAGCCAAACATGCAAAGGAAATGCTAAAGAAATTCAAAATGGATGGTTGCAAAGTAGCTAAAACTCCAATGAGCAGTACCATCAAACTAGATAAGGATGAATCAGGTAAGAAGTAGATGAAAAGAGATATCAAGGTATGATCGGATCTCTACTCTATCTTACTGCTTCAAGATCGGATATCATGTTTAGTGTTTGCATGCATGCTAGGTTTCAATCCTCCCCTAGAGAATCTCATTTGAATGTTGTTAAAAGGATCTTTAAGTATTTGCATGGCACAATACACATAGGATTATGGTATCCTATGGATTCTTCATTTAGTCTCATAGGGTATTCGGATGCGGATTATGCGGGTAGTTTTAGATAGAAAAAGCACTTCTAGTACTTCCCAATTCATAGGTGAGTGTCTAGTTTCATGGTTTAGTAAAAAGCAAGTATCGGTTGCCTTATCTACCGCGGAAGTCGAGTATGTGGCGATTGGTTGTTGTTGCACCCAAGTTTTTTGGATGAAACAATAATTGAAGGATTTTGGCAAAATAATTGATCACATTCCCATCAAATGTGATAACACAAGTGCTATTAATCTTTCTAGAAATCCCATCCAACACTCTAAGAGTAAACACATAGATATTAGACATCATTTTCTTAGAGATCATGTGCAAAAGGGTGATGTTGTGTTAAAATTTATTGACACAAATCATAAACTTGCAGACATTTTCACTGAACCTCTAAATGAAGAAAGGATGAACTTCATTAAGAAAGAATTAGGAATGTTTGATGGAAATTCCTAAAGTGAAAATTTTGATCCTATGATTGATTATTATGTATGCTATGCATGAGTGATGATTTATTTCCAGTGGATCACATGTTTTCAAAATTTTCTCATACTTATCCGTGCTGACTCATAATTCGCGGTCGCTATTTCTTCACGATCGCAAATTACAAGTCAATTTCACCCGGCTGTCAAATGTCAGTTCGCGGTCGTGAAAATTGCTCTCTACCAGGAATTTTGGTCAATTTTTCCAAAATATGACCGTTGATGCGCCTTTTCTTGAGGAAATTTGTCCGTTACTCACATTTTTTGGAATTTACGGTCGCGACTTCTGATTTTGTGGATGCGAATTAAAGTAATCGCCTGGGCAATTAAGTGATTTGATTGCCCTCTCTTCATTTAATTCATTGTTAGCCATTTATGACCGTTTTTGCACCCCTTCAAGCTTATAAATACCCTCTTTAACAGTGTTTTCCTCACTTCATTTCCAAACACTTCTTCTCTCTCAAAAACCTCTCAAGCTTTCTTCCTCTCTTTTGCAATAACTCCCAAGAAATTCTCCAAGGCAGACAAAAGCAAGGCAGTGGCACAGCCCTCTGCACCTCCTGCCCTCCATCTCATGAAGGGAATCGCCAAGGAGGAAAATGAGAGATTCAAGGTGAACTCCTCCAAAGTGATTCTCCTAAACAAAATTCCATCGGCTTTCATGCTAGAGACATTAGGCATTAACGCAGAGATCCGCGCCTTTCTCTCCAATCTGGGTTAGAATGAATTCATCTTCTGAGATGAACCAGGATTTGAGAAGGTTGTACACGAGTTCATGTGCATTGTGCAACTAAGCCGAAAATCCGATTCGAGAGCCGACCAATACGGGTTGGTGTTTCGGGCCTTCGGTAACCCCTTCTACATCACCTTCGACTAATTATCCTCGCTTTTTAACCTACAAGTTGGAGAACATATCCCATTCATCATCTTCGTACTCGACATCATCTACGCCAAATTTGGTCAGAGATATCCACAGAAACCAAATACGACCCTCGCTCCTCCTTATCCAAACGTATAAAAACCCTATTCTTGTGGATCTTTCATCGCATCATCACATTCTCTATCAATGCAAGAGGTGATGGTAACGAGAAGGTTTCACATTAGGACTTGGCATTCTTATTTTGCCTTGTCAAGAACCAACCTATTCAAATAGGTCATTACATTGTGGATCAATTGATCCACATGAGTACTAAACCCAAAAGCTAGTTTCTCTTACCTTCTCACATAACGACCATCTACCGCTTTGTTGGAGCACTTGATGAGGAGAAAGAGAAATTCGTCACCAATAAGCTCCTTCCCTCTT
Organism: Omphalea diandra; assembly: GCA_949677035.1. Taxonomy (NCBI): domain Eukaryota; kingdom Viridiplantae; phylum Streptophyta; class Magnoliopsida; order Malpighiales; family Euphorbiaceae; genus Omphalea; species Omphalea diandra. Next base: position 576 of record CATIWR010116898.1, on the reverse strand, counting down.
AAAACTTCCTCGACCTAACCTATCTCATCAACGCCAAGGCAATCTATCCAGACACATACATCTACACCCTTGGTGCCATTAGAGCGAAGAAGATGGAAACCTCCCAAACTTCCAAGCGAAAGAGGCTTCAAATAGAAGAAGGCAACATTCAAATCTCTCCTCCTCAACCGAAACTAAAGTCCAAGTTATCTCTTGCCACCATTGATCGCAAGTTAGACAAGCTTAAGAGGATGATGAAGAGAAGGTTCCTCTTCCTTTCTCATCGTCATAGCGATATGGTGGATCTCCAAGAGAAACTAGGAGTTCCTCCTCGCCATTTTTCAGACTTCACCAAATTTGAAGATATTCAAGATGGAGATGGCAATGAAGACGATGTAGCGGATGGAGACGAAGCTAAAGGAGCATAACAAGAGCCAGATACAACATCTTTCGGAGATGATTCTCCACTACTTTAGATTAGGGATCTTTTGTATTTATTTTTCACTTTCCTTATGTTTATTTTTACAAATCTTGTGATCCCACAGTTATGAATATATATAAATAAAACTTGTTTCTTTGCAAACATTGTTATCTTAT
>CATIWR010116878.1:0-16759 GCA_949677035.1 Omphalea diandra | reverse complement strand
TCAATTTTACTAATTTAACCAATCGATTTAATTTAATTTTTAAATCATTGGTGAAATCTATATCCAATGTTTATGATTCAAAATCCAACAAAGATAATATTTTCTATTATCATCAGTTTCAACTTTATACTTTAATTTTTTCGTATTTTTGTGAATAAATTATTTCGATATCAGAAAAAAATAAACATAACCAAGAAACTACATTTCTCTTCATGTAACTTCTAATTATACCAATCATTATTCTTCTAAGAAAGTAATCCATATTGAATCACTACAGGACAAATTTGATGATGCAGAATCTTGGAAACCAAACACAAATGTTGACTGGATGTGGATCTTGGCAACTCCTAAGCAGCAAATAAATATATTAAAAACTCCATGCCATGCAACAACAAATAATCAGTGCCCGTATATATATAGAGGACGAAATGCAATTTGCCAATCAAAACACAAGTCATTTCCTCATATACGTTCTATCCCATCATGGAACACCGATTGCTCTCCTTTCCTACCTTTTTCACCTTCCTTCTCTCTGCCTTCATGACATCAAGAATATGGAAGAAATCCAAAACCAATAACTCAACCTTGCATCAACCACCAGGACCGTGGAAACTATAAATAAGAAGAAGAAAAGATTTGCAGAAAAGTGTGTATTTGATAAAGGCAAAGAACCAGCCTTAAATACAGACATACTTTCCTTGTATACAAGCCTATAATTATGTCTACAATCAAGCCTATAATCAAGCCTATAATTAAGCATATAATTAAGCCTATAATCAATCCTATAATCAAGCCTACAATCAAGCCTATAATCAAGCCTATAATCAAGTCTATAATTATGATAATTACGATAATTAGAATATCAACACTAAATAAGAAATTTACAGTACAAGACAAAATATCCATATTAGTAACAGAGATAACTGAGAATAAGATAAGAAATGAGAAAGAGGATACGCAACAGTAAAATGTGTGGAATGAAGATTATGATGGTAATCTTAAAGATAAGCGGGAGTTTTAACAGGTCTAGTACTTCTTCTAGATTGGAGAATATATGAAGAATTTTAAAGTGATAAAGAAGAATGAGTATGTGAAGTTTGATCATTTATGGCATGTGAGAGTGAAGAAGTGAGATTATGTTATATATCAAGTGATGGAGTGATAGTATGATGTGTAGCAAGTGATTAAGTGTTATGTGAATGGGATGCATCTGATAAATCTATGTGGTTAATAGGTAATGGAATAGATGGAGTTGAAGGAACTCTGAATGTGCAAAGGAATGAGGGAAAGAAAGATCACAAGGAGGTGGAAGAGGAGATGATGTCGGTACTATAATACAAAGAGGAGAAGAATTGTGAAAAGGAAAAATTTCTTCATGAAATAGAACGTTTATGGAAATGAAAGTTGTGTGTTTATCTAAATCATACAATTTATATCCTTTAATTCTAAGAGGATAGCCAATGAATATACACCTTTTAGCTTTAACATCAAACTTGGTTCTATGAGATTTAAGGTTAGCAGCAAAACACATGCAACCAAATGCTCTCGGAAATTCATAAGAAGGGACTTTATTAAACAGGAGTCCAAAAGGTGTTTTGTTCTAGAGGTGACTTGAAGGAATTCGATTGATTAAGTAATCTGATGGCGTTCAGTGATGCGGATTGGGCTGATTGTCCTGATACTAGACGATCCACAATGGGTTTTTGTATATTTTTTGGTAATACGCTTGCATCATGGCTTGCTAAAAGGTAGAAAACAGTGTCTCATAGTAGTGTTGAATTAGAGTATTAAGCATTTGCAGCAGTTGTTGCTGAAATTTATTGGATACGGTCTCTGTTGAGTGATCTGCCAATTCAAATTCCTTTGCCTGTGAAAGTGTTTTGTGACAATATATCAACCACTTACATGGCTGCAAATCCAGTAAATCATGCCAGAACAAAACATCTTGAAATAGACCTTCATTTTGTACGAGAACATGTTTAATGGGGAGATATTGCAGTTTGTTATGTCAAGAATACATAACAGGTGACAGATATCTTTACTAAAAGTTTAAGGAGTTCCGATTTTCAAATGCTGCGAAACAATCTGGGCTTCGTTACCTATGCACAGATTGAAGAGGGTAATAGAAGATATAGATAATCAAGTAAACGGATAGTTGCAACAATAATCTTTTCTTATGTTTATCTCTTGTTATTAATGTATATCTATAACTAGAAGTTGTTGTCAATATAATATATATAAGGGGCAAGCCTAACATAAAGAGGTTATTAGAAAGTAAGAACTGAAGAAATCTTATTGAAAAAATCTAATCGTATCTAGCTAAGTACAAAGAGAAAGCGTATATACAGTGAAAGATGACTAACTAACTACTGACATAAATAACTAATTATCCTTATCCAACTAAGGCTTTTGCTTCTCTACACTTGAGTGCATCTTCTTCAGTTACACTCCTTTTTCTCTCATTCTTTCAAAACACAACTCAAGCTTTTATCATCTAATTTTGTTCTTTAACTATCAGGGACATGAACATGAGAGATACAACCAAAAACTTTAAAATACGCAACCGAAGGTTTGATTATACACCACACTTCTTCTGGAGTCTTATCTCTTACAGCCAATGTTGGACTTCGATTCAAGACATGCACCGTCCAATTGACTGCTTCAGGCCAGAAGGTTTTGGGAATTTTCTTTTCTGAAAGCATACTACGTACCATATTCATAATAGTTTTTGTTCTTTCACTTTGCGACTCCATTTTGTCACTGCATGCATGCAGCTGTCAACTGTCTTTGTAATCTTGTTAGCGACCACTTTAGTTACCACTTCTTATGGTCACTAAAACCTGTCACAAAAAAGTTAGCAACCACATTTTGTATGTGGTCTCTAAAACAGAGATCATATTAGCGACCACATAATGTGATCTCCATTTAGATACTACATTATGTGATCGTTAAATCTTCTTTCCGTGATTGCTAAATACTGAACATAAGAGACCATGGAGAACTATTTAGAGACCACATATGTGGTCGCTAAATGATTTTTTATTTTGTAGATTTCTCTTGATTTGTATTTTGAAAATTATTTATATAATATTTTTGAAAATATTATTATTTTGTTTACATTTAATGGTATTATTTATATAATTAATTTCATATTTTAAAAATTAAATATTGAAAATAAATATAAAAAGTAAAATTAATAAATAATTAAAACGATTCTATTATAAAGAAATAATAATATATAATTACATCCAAATCAAATATATATTACATCCAACATCTAGGGTTTAAAAACTGTCCTGAAAAATAGAAATCGCTCCATTTATATTTATGTCATTGTTATGATAATTCACAAACTTTAACAAAAACTTACAAAATTAAATTGAAGCAATAAACAAACAAATGCTGTTTATGTATAAATAAACCAGCAAACTACACTAGCACCACCACAAGGTACAAAAGCCAATTTCTCCCTACTAGCGGCAATCAACTTAGTGATATCATTTCCTTTTAATTGAGACAACAGCAACTGAATCTTCTCATCATCGACATCAGCTCCAACTGCAACATCAAATGAAACATCAACATAATTAACATAATTAAAATCTCCTAAAATAGTAAATTCAAGAAACCTTTGACACACCAACTTTCTTAAAATACAAGGCTTACTTTCTGCCAGAAATCATCATTACAACATTAACCGATATTTGTACACATAAAGATATATTTGTTCATGATCATGTAACTCATTTTTATCTTCCAAACAAATTGAGCAATGGAGCAACAAGCATTGCAACATAAAACATACAACAAACATTTTATTAAAACAAGTAACCACCACCCACCACCACCACATCATAAACCCAAACAAAATGATGCCATGCTTAATAGATTTTGTCACAAAAATCAAAGAACATAACTTGACAGAAGTTCCCTTAAGTTCCCAGGAAATAGGGAATCACCATGTCCACGACATTAAAATGATGACCAACAAACCTAAATCTAACATGGAGAAGAAAAGCAACATACCGGAAGAACAATTGACAATTTCTCCGGTGGCTTCTTTTCTTCAGATCCACGATCTGACCAAACCTTAAAAGCCATAAGATATTCAGCAAGGACTTGGCAGCAGTATGACAAGCTATTATTACCTTAATTTAATTGTGTACATAAGCATTTAGATTTATCTGCCTTAACATATGCATTTTGTAGAGCTTCTTGCTGGCAGCATCAGAGTGCCATATGAAATGCTTGGTTAACAATGTTTCTCATAAACATGGAAAAAAACACATACGTTTGTCATTATCTAACTTTGAATCAACTGACTCAGCCTTGCGTTCTAACGTAAAGTCTATTGGAGGCTCAGCCACAAATTCTCCAAATATTGTAGACCTCCTTACTTTCCTAGCTGCCCTTCTAGCCAACCCCTCAGATTTGTCACAATTAAATAATGCAGCCAATATTCCCTTCTGGAGATCATCTCTCCTCATTTGTTTAGGGAATCCTTCCCCATTTATATTTGAAATTCTATTTACATCACTAAGTACATAAAAACAACAAATTTATATTGAAAAAATGTTCAAATTCCAATCCTACAGTTACAAATGAACATCTTGTAACTAGCAGCACAACAAATAAAGTTGTATTGTTTAAACAATCATAATTAAAACTAAAAGAAAACAAAGAAATCCTACCTCTGCCGTTGAGAGTAATTACATGTGCAAGGCCATCCACAGTCACATTGTTCCTCCCTTTCTTCTTTATGAAAGCGCTAAATATGGCAAGAATGATTTGCAAAATGTTAAGAACACACTAAATAAATTATAAGGAAAATCAAACATCGCAAATATCAATCTTAACAAAATGGGAAACTTCCATTAATTAAAGACAATTAGCGTAAGCTTCAAGTAAACCAAGCAAGTTCGAAAATCTATTAACCATATAAAAGCATGCCCAGAAAAATTAATAAAAATGTCCCAAATGGAAGATCCTTATGCATTTGCTGGGTATAATACCCAAAGAAACTGCACTTGCTTCCCTGGTTTGCCTCTAACTTCAAGCAAACTGTTAATCACACCATCAAGAACTGCAGCATCTATACCCTTCTTTTAGGTCAGTATATAACTAAAGAAGCATAACACAAGACAAAGATTAGAAAGTAAGAAGAATACAAACACAAAAGCACAGCTCTTCAGCTAATCAAGAACAAATTACGACTGCAACAAGCATAAAATAGAGGATAAAAACGATTCTCATACAATTGTATTATAAGTCACATAAAATAGATTCTCTTCTGTATTATAAGTCACATATAAAACAAATTGTCAAAAAAAAAAAAACAATGCAATGAGTAAGCAATTCATCCATAACAATATATGGTAAGAAAGCAAGAAGCGATGGAAAAGCATAAAAAAAGATTGGGACTTCATGCATCCTAAGCCCTAATCATGAATAAATCCAAAGAGTTCAAAAGCGAAACCACAATTAATCTATTCAGATAATAACTTATCCAATACTGCTGTAGACAAAGGATAGACAATTATATGTCCTTCAGCAAGAAAATCAACCTGGTGGTAAAGTAGATATGAAAGATGTCTAAGTGCTACAACCCAAGAAGTGTGTCGTTAATATATTACAGCTCACAATTAGATACAAACTGTAGATACAATTTAGAAGCACTGATCACAAGCACAACAATCTGGATTTCACTTCAAATACCAACCATTGATTCCCTCTAAAACGACCAACCAAGAACCAAACAAAAAGAGAGAAAAATGAATACAGAATCATTCCAACTCAAAATTATTAAGAACAGTTGCATAACTAAGTAACTCTGATTAAAAGCAATAATCAAACCCTAGCCAAAATTGCAAAACCCCTCATCATTAAAATTAAAAAAAATAATAACAATAATCATAATCATAATTTTTAGTGAATAAAAAGGAGAGTTGAAAAATAATTTTTCAAAAAAATAAATCGAACTCATAGGCTCAGGGTCAAGCTTTATAGAGGGGCCAATGAGCTTTCATCGGTCAAGAGAAGCCAAAACCTCGACGGCAAGCTCGATCTTATTGTTGCCCTCATAAGACTCAATTTTCTCTACTCTTCAACTATAGCTACTACTGCTTCTACTGCAAATATAACGAAAATAACCTAAAAAGAGACAAACAAAATCAGAATCGCAGACTGATAATACAGAAAACGGAACCCCTAAAACACAATAACACAAAGTTGCGATCGTTGGAAACGGGGAGAAAATGAAAATAAGCAGATCAGGAACCCCTAAAACACACTAACACAAAGTTGCGATTGTTGGAAATAAGCAGATCAGGTATATCACATAAAAATGCTACTATATTGATACCTAAGGGTGAGAGAGGGAGAGAGAGAAGCGTTGGGATGTTAGAAGCTGAAAACAAGGAGCGGGATGGGAGTTGCTCAATTGGGGATTTTGGGCGGTTTCGGAAGAAGAAACAGAAGAACGAAAGGTAGAAGGGTAGGGTTTCGGATTTGGAAAAAAGAAAAGATGAAGGAAAGGAAGAAGGGTGGGGTCGAATTTTGGGGATTTTAGGGGGTAGGGAAGGAGTAGCTCGATGTTGGTTTCTGCAATTCTAAGTATAAAACACGCAGACAACGACGACAACTCACGTGGTCGCTGTTTAAGTTTAAAATATTGCATACTCGGCGACCATCATCCCGGCGGTGGCTAACCTTGATGAAGCCTGATGGTTGCTAACCTTGTTGTATTTCACTAAGGTTAGCACCACCAAGGTCGTGGTTGCTAATCTTGATGGGTATATTATAATATTAAATATAACCTATTTTATTTATTTTATATAATTAAATATAATTACATATAGTTATATAATTATATTTTAATATATTTAATACATAATCATATTTTATTTATATTATAATATATTTATTTAATCATATTATAATATATTTAGTTACTTATAATTATATTAGTTAAATTATATTATTATATTTAATTAAATTATTTTAATATATTTAATATTATATAATATTATTATATAATGTTATAATAGATAATTATATAAGATTATAATATATAATTTAATTAATTATAAAATATTATAGTATATAATTAATTATATACTATTATAATAAATTTAATATAATATTATAATTAATTATGCATTTTATCAAATTTAGTGACCACATCATCTATAGTCAGTAAATTAGATGCCTTCTAACACCCATGTGGTTGCTAATTTTATCACCTTAACAATCACATTTAGTGGACACTATTTAGAGACCATAACGTAGCTATTGTTGACGTCGCTAACCACATCTTTGTGGCAGCTAAATTAGTTTTCATTTTGTAGTTTTAAAGTGATAGCTAAATTATTCACTTTATTTTTTTCTCCACATTTAGAGATCATTTTCTATGGTCACTATATCTTAATTTGTGTCATCTATTTTGCTACAAAATAATAATTAATTTCATTTTCTCTTAATTTGACTCCAAATAGTAACAGAATGGTCACTAAATAGTAATTAAATAGAAACCACATGTGATAACTAAATTTGATCACTAAATCAACATCTTTTTGTAGTGCAAAATCTCTGAAATTCTCATTCAGGTTTGAGAAGTGTTATTTCTTACCATACATATGATTGCTGCATTCAAGAGTCAAGGAACCACAAATCTTCACTGCTGACTTTATTCGTATCCACGTATGCCATCAACAACGTCTCTTCTTGAGTTTCTGCATAATTGGCCTCCTTCTCTTTATTAGGACATTCCCATTGAAAATGCCAAAGTTTGTGACAGTCATAACATTCCACTGTGGATTTGTAGAAGTTTTGTCTACCTTTTCCTCGTCCTCTACCTGTAGAACTTCCACGGCCTCGACCTCTTCCTCCTGACTAATCTGTATGAGTGATCTTCAAAGCATGTTCACCTTCAACCTGATGAGTTGTCATACGTTGTTCATGCACAAGCAGGCTGCTTCGCAATTCATCGGTAGTTAGTGTCTATATCCTTAGACTCCTTAATGGAACACACAACGTAATCAAATTTAGGAGTCATAGATCTCAAAATCTTTTCAACAACAGCAACATCTCCTTTGTTCTCACCATTTGCCTTCATCTTATTGGCTATGGCAAGAGTTCGAGCAAAATACTCATTCACCGATTCTCCTGCCATGTGGAGAACTTCAAATTCCTTTCGAAGTGCTTGTAACTGTGCAAGCTTGACTCGAGTCGTTACTTGATATTTTTGTTTCATGGAATCCCATCTACCCTTTGTTGTATCGTTGTTAAGGATCGTTTCCAGGATTGAACGATCTAATGCTTGAAATAGAAAGTTCCTCGCCTTCAAATGTTTTAGTTTCTGATCTACAATGTTCTTTCTTTCTGCATCTATGAGAACTACACCTTTTGCTGCTACAGGAACTCCAGTATTCCTTTGAATGCAAGAAAATTTCCATGAGCATCACCCAATGACCATAATGCCCATCAAATCGTGGAACTGTTGGTTGCACAAATGAACTTTTTGTCGTCATGTTGCTGAAGACTGCTGCTTCAAACTCTAATCAGGCCCCGTGATGAGGCTCCCAGACCAAATGTTAAGAACTAAGAAAATTTAAGAAAAGAGATGAGACAGATGTTGAAGAAAAAGACTTTTCTTATTCAAACTGAGAACAACTTTGGCTGTTTAAATAGCCTTACATAACAAACTGAACAGGAAATAAGAAACTCATGTCTAACGACTCTTAGAAACATGGTAAGACTAAAACAAACAAATAATAGGGATTTATTAGATAAAGCGATAACAAACCAACTCAACAAACTATACAATTACAATTTCAAGAAAATTATCAAAGAAATATATAAAGTCTTAAGTTGAGTTATGCAAAACATTAAAGAGTAGAAGATATTATTTATCATAGAATATATTATCTCCTCTCCTTGTCCTAATTTTAGAGAGTTTGGTGTTCTGCCAATTTATTAAGGAAAAGTAATTATTAACTGTACATTTTCTTCTAATTGTTAAGGGGTAATTTGCAACCGCATTCATCAAACTATAACCTAAATTCTATGATTGTCATATAACTATTTTTTTTTATTATAAAAGTCATCAAATTATTATAAGTATTTAACACCGATTTTTTAATAGATAAAAGTTTAATGGCCCCTTGAACTTTTTTGAAAAGTTACATATTAGTCCAAATTACTATTTTTAGTTAATTTAAACTTATATTACGATTTAAAAATTATTTAAATAATAAAAATAAACTTTCTTATTTTATATCAAAATATTTATGCATAAAATATAGAAATAAATTAAAAATTAAAATACTTCCTCAAATAGATACATAATATTGAAAATATTAGTAATACATACTTTGAATTTTTTTTAAAATAATTTTCTCATGTTAGGAATTAGTCTCTTATATTTTTCAAGTTGAGATCAGTGCTTTCAGAATCGAATCAGACTAGCCAGTCAGATCGGTAAAATTGAGAATCGGTTAGTGGTCTGGTTTGATTCAATCTAAAAATCTGACACCCAAAATGCTAGTCAAAACCTCCCAAAACAAGAAGTCAGATTAAACCGGTTCAATCTAAAATTATGTCATTTTGTAAAAAATTAAAATTTTAAAAATTACACCACTTTACTTGAAATTTAAATTTTAAAAATATTTTTATTACTTTGTTATATTACTTTTCATTTTATTTTATTTTTCTAATTTTTAAAATATTTTTAAGTATTATATATTTTTAAAAAAATTAAATACCTTAGTAAACTGGACCAGTTGAACTAATCGAACTGATTGAATCAAGAACCAGTGAGTCGATTGGTTCGAGCTCCAATCCAATTTTAAAAACAATGGTTGAGATTTAATAATTTATTTTTGAAATTATTGAATCATTCTAGAAATAATTTTCTTGAAAATTTTGACTTTATATAAGTGTGAGGTGAGATATTTATTAATGTAAAAGTATGAACTAAATATAAGTGTGAGGTGAAAATTAAACCTGAGAAAATTGAATAAAAAAGATTTTGAGGTAATAATGAAAATTAAAAAAATAATTAGAGAAGATATGGATTGTTATTAAAAACCAAAAAATGACATTATGCTTTCTTTTTAATTATTTTTATATTCTTTAACAAATTTATGTGTAAAATATGAATTTCTCATTTTTTGGGGCTTAAATAGCCTTTAAATAACAGAACAGGGGGGGTTAAATTAATTAAAAAAATAACTTAGTCTAATATGCACTTTTACAAAAATTCAGGGAGGTAATTGAAATTTTATTTACTCAAAAATTCAAAAAAAGATTGATCTGAAATACTTATATTATTTAAGTAAATTTGATGATAAAAAAAATAGTTTTACGATCATTATAAAATTTGGGCTATAGTTTAGTGATTATGGATGCAAATTACCCAACTGTCAAGCATACTGGAAACTAATATATATTGGTCAACTCAGGACGAAACCCAGAAATTAAGAATGAAGGAGAACTTCCTTGTGCAAAAGTTTAATTTAATGTCATCAAGGTGATAGTCCACCAAGAGCAATTTGCTACTTCGTATTTAGTAATGGAACCATAAAATAAATTACTTAGCAACTTCAGTTGTCAATTCAAGGAAATGATCAAATAAATATATTTTACGCCCAAAATCTTAGTCAACTTGCGGAAAAAGTTAAAGGGTATAGCATATTGTTATCATGCCATGGAACCTCCAATAATCATATGACCATTCTGCTAGCTTAAAATTATATGAATATTTCAAGTTGAGATCAGTATTTTAAAAATTGAATCAAATCAGTCAGTCAAATCGATAAAATTGAGATTAGTGGTTTAGTTTAATTCAATTTAAAAATTTGACACCCAAAAAGCTAATCAAAATCACCCAAAACCAAAAGTCGGATTAAACCGGTTCAATGTAAAACTATATCATTTGTAAAAATTAAAATTTTAAAAATTACACCACTTTACTTAAAATTTAAATTTTAAAAATTTTTTTTTATTACTTTGTTATATTACTTTTCATATTATTTTATTTATTTTCTAATTTTTAAAATATTTTTAAGTATTATATATTTTTTTAAAAAAAATTAAATACCTTATTAAACTGGTCCAGTTGAAAAAATCGAATTGATTGAATCAAGAATCAGTGAGTCGATTGGTTTAAGCTTCAATCTAATTTTAAAAACAATGGTTGAGATTTAATAATTTATTTTTGAAATTGTTGAATCATTTTAGAAATAATTTTCTTGAAAATTTTAACTTTATATAAGTGTGAGGTGAGATATTTATTAATGTAAAAGTCTGAACTAAATATAAGTGTGAGGTGAAAATTAAACTTAAGAAAATTGAATAAAAAAGATTTTGAGATAATAATGAGAATTAAAAAATAATTAGAGAAAATATGGATTTTTATTAAGAACCAAAAAATGACATTATGTTTGCTTTTTAATTATTTTTATATTCTTTAATAAATTTATATGTGTAAAATATGAATTTTTTATTTTTTGGGGTTTAAATAGCCTTTAAGTAATAGAATAGGGGGGGTTAAATTAATTAAAAAAATAATTTAGACTAATATGCACTTTTTAAAAAAAAATTAGGAAGGTAATTGAAATTTTATTTGTTGAAAAATTCAAAAAAAGACTGATCTAAAATACTTATATTAGTTTAGTAAATTTGATAATAAAAAATAGTTATATGACCATTATAAAATTTAGGCTATATTTTAGTAATTATGGGTGCAAATTACCTAATTGTTAAGTATGCTGGAAACTAATATATATTGGACAACTCAGGAAGAAACCCAGAAATTAAGAATGAAGGAGGACTTCTTGTGCAAAATTTTAATTTCATGTCATCAAGGTGATAGTCCACCAAAAGCAAGTTGCTACTTCGTATTTATAATGGAACTATAAAATGAATTACTAAGCAACTTCAGTTGTCAATCCAAGGAAATGATCAAAGAAATATATTTTACGCCAAAAATCTTAGCCAACTTGTGGAAAAAGTTAAAGGTGGCTACTGGAAACTAATATATATTGGTCAACTCAGGAAGAAACTCAGAAGTTAAGAATGAAGGACTTCCTTGTGCAAAATTTTAATTTAATGTCATCAAGGTGATGGTCCACCAAAAGCAAGTTGCTACTTCGTATTTAATAATGGAACTATAAAATGAATTACTTAGCAACTTCAGTTGTCAATTCAAGGAAATGATCAAATAAATATATTTTACGCCAAAAATCTTAGCCAACTTGCGGAAAAAGTTAAAGGGCATAGCATATTGTTATCATGCCATGGAATCTCTAATAATCATATGACTATTCTACTAGCTTAAAATTATATGAATATCAAGTAAAAAAGAATATATATATATATATATATATATATATATATAGAGGCGTCAAGCCTTTTATTTGCGCTACTGGCGATAACCGGTGCGCGTACGCTATAGAATCAAACATAACATAACGCACAAAGGTACCAAATTGCAAACAGGCAGAAACGGAGATTAAAGATGGAGGAGATACGAAATGCTGCTTTAGCTTATTATAGAAATTTGTCAGCTGAAAACAAGCAACTGGCAATTGATGTTTTCAAAGCAATGGATACAAATGGAACAGGAAAAGTTAGCTTTCGGCAGTATACTGAATATGTCATGGGAAGAGGGCCTGTAGAGATGACTTACCCTGACTTCTTCAATGCCATGGACAAAGATGGAGATGGTCGCTTGGATTACAGTGAATTCATCACTGTCTTCTACCTGTTCATGGATGAGAGACTCGTATTCTGTGAAGAGTGTACAGTTTTTCTGTTTGGAATGTACTTCACTTGCCTGCAGTGCTACGATGGTTGTGGGCCTGCCTATAACATTTGCTCTGCTTGTTATCTAAATAACATCATTGATCATCACCAGGGTGCTACCTTTCTTGATATCTATGCACTTAATAAAAGAATCAAGAAGAATGGACAAGGCTCTGCAGGTGATCAACCCTCCACTAGTCGAGCCTCTGAAACTTCCAGTAAGGTATATGATTATGATTATTGCCTACTACTACTACTACAGAAATATCAAATTAACGGATTAACAACTTAAAAGAATTTCTCAAATAAATATCGTTTTTGTATAATTTCAAAATCTTTCAAAGACTACTCCAGTATTACGAAATGAATTAAGCTCTCTTTAGTTCAATGAAATGTCTTTTAAATAAATAACATAATAATTTCCTTCTCTAGACTACAATGTTTCTCCCCTTTTAATAAGATGTTATAAATTCCTTCAACATGATTACTAACATATATGAACAGAGACCAAGACACACCACAAAAGTGGAGGATATACGTGAGGTTGCTCTAGCTTACTACACGAACTTGTCTGAGAAGGAAAAGGAACATGCAGGAAAATTTTTCAAATCAATGGATGCGAATAACGATGGAAAAATTAGCGTCAAGGAATACACAGACTTCCTTAAAAGGAATCTGCAGGCCAATTGCATTGACATTGCTCGCCCGGAATTCTTTGAAGAGTTGGACACGGATGGAAACGGGAGCCTAGATTTCAACGAAGCTATAACCTTGTACTACATGTGCAACAGTGGAAGACTAGAGTTTTGTGCAGAGTGTAAAGCCTTCCTGAAGGGAGTTTACTTCACTTGCGTTAAATGCTTTTGTAGTAAAACTAGTAGCAGTAGCTATAATCTTTGTTGTGGTTGTTATAGTGGGAAGAAGTTTAACCATCACGAGGATGCCATCTATTGTGATAACTTTGCACTACTTAGCAAATGCAGGAGCATTATGGTAAATGCTCCACAAGAGGTACTGCAGTCTTTCATAATCATTTCAGGTTAATTGATTATCTGAAATCACTTGCTGATTATTATTCATTTGCCATTGTTTCAGAGCAAAAACAAGGTTCTTGGAGCAGTTATAACGATGGTCAGAGTTGCAAGCATTACTACTGCTATTGCAACATCTCCGCTTTGTAGGATTATGTAGAATTAATCAAATTGGTGTTATAATGTTCGCTGGTGTTTAATGAGACAACAGAAGCAACAATGGCATAATCAAGAATTTTAGTTATTTCATGTTGGACTATAAATATATTCTCATCTCGAATTAGAGAATAAATGTTCTCTTTTTTCCTGCTTCAAAACATCTCTTTTGATACTTAATTGAATGAGTAGTTTAAGAAAAAAAAAATACCAAGGGTGTTTAATTATGTACAAGTTATATATATATTTTTCCTAAAATATCCAGAGATATAGCTCACTCTAGCCCCAATGTAGTTCCGCCCTTGAGATGCAGTGACACATATATATCTCAACCATCCATTTGAAATTAATGATGAAAATTGTTCTATTATGACAGGTTATATTGATCAAAATATGAGATAATCTCAACCTATTGTAAGGCACTTGTTCCAGTGAAGTCTTATTATTATCAAAAAGTATTTATAGAACTCTGAATTTGTATTATGATGCGCATATTGGTGTTCATTGGCTATCTAGGCGGCATAAAGAATAAATGGGTTGTGATTTGTGGGAATCTTGGTCGTGAAATACTCTTCTTGCCTGTTTTTGGAGTGCATGTCATTATTCATTCAATTGAGCGCATGTATACACACTCAATTTGCAGGTAAAACGAACTCTTTATATTGAAATTCCTAACAAGTGTTGACATTATGATTATTTCGTACCTATGTAGCACGAAAATTTTTATTGAGTCATGTTTTTCATTTCGGAAACATTTTGCGTTTCTTATTTTTCAAATTTCTTCCACATTTTCTTTTATAAATTTTTGAAAAATGTTGTTTTCATATTTTTTATGTTTTGCATTTCCGTTTCCATGCAATATAGGGTATCACAAATTACTGCACAGTCACTTAATAACAATGTAATATAATATACAACTTTTTAGGATGAGGACAATAAAAAGCAATGTTAATCGGACCAGACTGACTAATCTAATCAGTAAAATAAAAAATCAATTAGTGATTCAAAGGTTATTTCAATGTCACAAATTAATCATTCAAAAAATCAATCAAAATAAAAAATAATAAAAACGAAAATTAGATTAAATTAGTTCAATCTAAGACAACGTAATTTTAAGAAAAGTTAAAAAAAATTACACTATTTTATTCAAATTTTAAATTTGTAAAAATAACTTTTATTATTTTTTCTTATTATATATTTTTTTAATTTTTAAATATTTTTATATATTTTTCAAAAAATTAAAAAATTATTTATTAAATCGAATAAATCAAGCTAATCGGAACTAAAAGTCAATTAGTTGATGAATTTGATTGTAAAATCATGGATAAAAAGTACTAGAAAGGTCATGAACACAAAATTAGTAAGCCCCAAAATGGATTATTATAATATTTTACTTTTAGCCCAGGGTTCGAGTTTTTTGGGTTTGCTTGAGTCAAGTTCAAATCACTTTTTTCGAATGGATTCGGAACGAATTTTCAGTCAAGTTAAAAACTGCCAGCTATGGGCCACAATGGATTCTTAAACCTGGACACATACTTACCCTTCCTTTTTTTTATTCATTTTTTAGTGTGAAATTCCTAATAGTTTATGAATAAAAAAATCTTCAATATTCTAAAAACAAAAAAAAATTATAGGATGTAAGAGATTATAGAAAAATTTAACAAATCGCAGTAAAGAAAAAATAATGAGAATAAATGTTAACTTCATTCACAATCAACACCTTTTTAGAAAATATATATTTGATATGAACTTTATTTGATAAGAAATAAATTATACAAAGTAGATAAAAACAATAGAACTTCATAACTATAAATAAGTTTCCTAAATATCGTGCATTAGTATATTAAAACAATATAACTTCATAACTATAAATAAGTTTCCTAAATATCATATATTCTTGATATTATCTAAAAATATTTCTGAATGATATTTTAACTTAAAAGACAAGATAATAAAACTAAATTATGGGCATTGTATGTTTGGAAATTCTTTATTCCTTTAATCTCTTAAAAAAAATTTATTTGTATTGATATAGTGGTTATAATGAAAGCTACATGCATTAAAGTTTGATGTGAGCTTATCAGACTAGGTCAAAAATATTTAATTTTTATTAATTCGTTGATTTGTGGAAGGGAAGTCAGGTAACAAAATAGTCCATTTAGGGTTGGGGAGCAACTCAATTACAATATTATCTCCTATGCTTGTCCACGTTTTAAAGACTTAGGTGTTCTGATAATTTGTTAAGGAAAAGTAATTATTACCTGTACACTTCCTCCTAATTGTTAAGTATATTGGAATTTAATGTACGCTGGACAATTCAAGAAGAAACCTATAAATTAATAGCGAAGGAGGATTTCTTGAGCTAAATTTTAAAGTCATCAAGGTAATGGTCTACAAAAGAAAATTTACTACTTTGTATTCATGAATGCAACTATATAGTGAATTAAATTAAATAGCGACTTATTTCTTAATTATTGCAATCAAATCAAACAATGAAAGTGCTGAAAAAGTCTCAATGTAATTGAGATGTCTTAGTGTCTTTGTTGAGATTTGTTATTGATGTGTTGCATAAAAAAAAATATATAGCAATTTCAATTTTGAATTCAGAGAAATGATCAAATGAATATATAAAAATATAAGATATTATCATCGTGCCATGACAACTCTCATTATAGCAACTTCAATTTTGATTTCAGAGAAATGATCAAATGAATATATACAAATATAAGATATTATCGTCATGCCATGAAATCTCTCATTATCATATC
>CATIWR010116860.1:0-30254 GCA_949677035.1 Omphalea diandra | reverse complement strand
TAAAATATAATAACAAAAAAAATATATATATATAAACTATTTATATATATATATATATATATATATATATATATATATATATATATATATATATATATATATATATATATATGAGATAGTTATAATAAAAAATAATTTATTAATGCATACATTTAATCTTGTGTGATATAATTTTAAGAGAAAATTTATTAAACTTGAATAAAATAATTTTTGACAATATTATACTATTATAACTTATATACGTAAAATTTTGAAAAATTAATAAAATTAATGTAAATCTCTATTTTTATTTAAATTTTTACTTATTAAGTTTTTCTGACTTTCTATTTAGATAGTTTAAAAGTTTTACTTTTGAATTTTTTTATTTTCTATTTATAATTTTTTATATGTTCTTAGCTTCTTGTTTTAAAATTTTTACTTTTTATATTTTTTATTTAAAAATATTTATATGTCAGTTAATTTTTTTAATTTTTTATTTAGAAATATTCTTTTGATATGACGATATTTATAATATAAATGTAAAATAATGATACATGATAGTATTATACATAATTATTTAATAAAAGATAAATAATAATTTAAAATTAATCCTGAAACAAAATTAATAATATATATTGATTGAAAAATACACTTATGGCATCCACTTGAGTTTTGACAAGAGACACAACCTAAGAGTCTTAAAGTAATAGTAATAGCAACCAAAACTCGCACACTATTTGATTTATTCTGAAAATACTATTAATCCAAGGTGTTAATTAATTAATTAATCCTCCTACAATTCTTTCTGATCTCTCCTTGTGATCCTGTAAGTGGGCTGATGTCTCCCATCTTGATCATGCCAGTAACAAAATCAGAAAAGAAGTTGTTTTGGGCATTACTGTAGGTGCGGACTATAGAATCAGTGGACCCACCATTGAACAATTGCTGATCAGAATGGAGGAGACCCTTTTTACTAAGCAAGTTCTTGAAGTAGTTGTTGTCAAAATTTGTAGGAGTCTGCAAATCAAGTGGAGCCAAGTTGTTGTCACCTGTACCATTGGTTCCTGGGCAGTTTGATCTCCTTGTTTGAGCAAATGAAGGGTCTATGTTGCTCTCATTGTATATCCTTCTCCTAAACACTGTGCACCTTGCTTGTCCAAATGTGTGGGCTCCTACATGACACACATGATCAAATTGAAACAGAAAAGTCAAGTAAAATATATATATATATATATATATATATATATATGTTCATTAAGGTTAGCAAAATTGGGAAAAAAATAAATGTGGAGAGGGGCTGGCTAACCAGTTAAAGCAACCAAGTCTCTGTTTGAAAGGCCAAGAGCATTAAATCTTGAGGTGAGTTGGTTCAAGTTAAAAGTCGGTGCAGGAATACCATTGTTGGCAGCAGAAAGACTAGCAGTTCTAGCATCTCTCCTTCCAAGTTTAACACTCCAATTTGGACCTCCAAGCTGACACAAAATAAAACCCATGATTAATCAATGCATGAAAGATCTTACATATTTAGAAATTAAGTAATTAATCAGTAGAACTTACAATAACAGTGGAGTCTCTTGCAGCAATGGCTAAGATATCAGCACATGATACCACGCCTGGACAAGCCTTCTCAACTGCAGTTTTTATGCTGTCAATTACCTCAAATCCCCTGGCTGAGTTGTTGTTAGGAGCTGCTGTTTTCTCTCCAGTGAAGGAAGATGTGTCGTCTAGGAGAACTGAACCATCACATCCCTGTCATGAATTTAATTAAGATGATCATTATGATAATATACAACTTTTTTTTTTTAAATAAAAGATAGGCCAACGCCGCCAATCATATTTGTTTAAGCCACGTGTCACGTAAAGAAAAGTCTTAGGTCCAGAGAGAAACTTTTGTTGACATTTATATATACATATATATTCTAAAAAAATTATGTCAAATAACTACTTTATTTCATTATTTCTTTGAATTTTCATATCATTTTTAAAAATTTAATGAGATTAAGAATTCATTCAAAATAAAATAATAATTTTAATATAATATAAATTTCATATTAAAAAATTACTTTTTAAATAGAAAAATTATTTTATAATCAATTAATATATAAAATTTTAATACAATATTTTATATTAAAATTATTATTATAATACGTGCGTTGTGTGAATTGACTATTGTATATATATAATTTTAATCTTAAAAATTGTGCTACATAACTTCTTATCATGTGTCAAATAACTATTTTATTCTATTAGATTGTAAAATTATTGTATTATTTTTAACAAGCATACATAAATTCGAATTCACTTAATTCGAGTAAATATGAATTTCTTATCAAAAGTTACTTTTTAGATAGTAAAAAATTAAAAATATATTTATTTTATATAAAATTTTAATACAGGAAGGATTTTGTATTAAAATTATAATAAAGAAATCAAAACCATAGCAAATGAAATGCACGGATCCAAGGCTAATAATGATAATAAGGTTAAGTAATGTAGCCTTATAATTGAATGCTAGAACATTTTTAAAAAATAAACAAGAAGAGAGAATTACATTAACAAAGCAGTCATGGAAGAACAAGCGAACGATGGATGCACCAATTCGTTTCTCCTTATTAATGGCGGATTGAACAACAGGTTTGACAGCTGAAAATAGGTTAGGGCAAGATTTGGCATAGAAGTTTGTACGAAGTTGAGCATTGGCAGTGGAAGCCACAACAAGGATGATGATCATCATGAGGAGACATGGAGCCACGGTAGCCTTGAAATTGGAAGAAAAAGCCATTGGACTATTAGATATAAACAAATACTAATCACTACAACAAGAGAAGTTGTGTTGTTTGTTGGTGAAACGAAGTGCAAGCAAATGGGATATATATACGGACAAGACGAGAACCTAATTCCTCACAGTTATCTTATGGTCGACTCAAGACAGGTAACCTAACACGTAGACTATTACGTGTGTGCATGGAATTGTATCCGTTTAAATGCCATTATTACTCAATTTTGACTAATTAATTGAAGGATAAAAGTATGACACTAAATAGTAATAATTTGCTATCATACCAGAATTATAATCATTATTAATTATATCGTAATCTAAAATTTATAAAATATAATTTACAATTAGATTTTTGTAGCATATAAATATTATTTGATTAATTTGAAATATCACTAAACGTAATTTAGTACATATAAAATGTAGATATTGATATTTGAAATATTGTAAATCATTTTTGTAATTTTTATAATTAAAATTTTAGTTTATTGTACGTCATTTAATATTATAACTTAAAATCTATAAAATATAATTTATAACTAGATTTGGTAATAAATACCATTTGATTAATTTTTGTGCAAATAAAATACATCCATTGATATTTAAAATATAACTCAAGATATTATTTTTTTATTAAATTATTTAGCATGAATACAAAATTTAATATATTATGTATTGTAGAAAAAACCCTAGTTAAAATTAAGGGAAGATTTTTTAATGGTATGCTACTTTATGATGTGGGGGTTGACAATTTGTCATATATATATATATATATATATATATATATGCGCGTACTACAAGAAATTTATTTTTTTGTGGTAATCAATGTTGTCACATAATTTTAAAAATCATTACAAATAATTTTTTTGTTACAATAATTATAGTCACTAAGTATATAACCTATACCTCTATAACTAAAATTTCATGTCATGTATGACAATAAAAATTGTCATAATTAATATCTAATTTATGACAATAATTTTATTATTACCAATATTATAATTAGTTATAATTTTTATTGTAACTATTGTTCTATATGTTGTCACATATCACTTAACATTGTCACAAATTAATTGATTAGTTAAATAAATTTTAATGACAACTTCAATCTATTGCCATGAAAAAAGAAAATGTAACAACATTTACGGTCACTAAAATTGTATATGTAAAACTCATAATTACATTGTCACTAATACATATAGTGATAATTTATAATTGTCACAAATAATATATATTGTAATTATAATTATTAATATTAATTTTAATAACATTATTCCCATTTTTACTCGTCACTAAAACTATATTTTTAAAAAAATAAATATTTGATAATATTTTGTAATAAATATTTTTAAATGCGCAAAGTGAAGAAACGAGATAGTGTATACGATCACTATTTTTAGCCATAAACTATTATCTTTTCAATTGAAATTTATTTCACATTAATTTTGAAAATATAGATATGCACATAATTTGTGATTAATTGCCAAAATCACGAGTAAGGGGATCTTAAACGCCTGCCGTGACTATCATTATCTAAGAGTAGGTGGCTCAGCAATATAAGGGTAAAAAGGAATGAAAATGGAAATGAAAGAGAAAGAATAGGAATCCTAGCAATGGATTTAAATTTCTTTAGCAATTATATTTAAATATGTATTCTAATTGTTAATAATAAATTAAAGAAAATTAAAGAATGAAAATTATATATTTGTATTAAATATTTTAATTCAAATATTTTTTGACATTATTTAAACGGAAGTCAATAGCTTGAGGGACATAATATTAAACAAATTAATGCCGACTGTATTTATGAGCACAAGAGTTTGTTGATGAGACCAAAGAAAGAGTCTTTATTTCAAGCCGGTGTCTCAGGAACAAGTCTTGAAGCAACGGAGTCCCAATTTGTTGCAGAGCAGAAAATTACTTGCTGATTTGCTCGCAATGAATGGGATATATTATAAATATTCTTGATGCTTTCTCTAACATTTTTTATCCTTTATTTTAACTTTCCTTTATTATCATTTTAGCTTATTTTTTCTTTTCAAAACTATCAATCTTTTGTGTATTATTTTTAAAGTCTCTTATCTATACACCTTATCACTATTTAAATTTTTAATTCAAATTTAAATTATAATACTTAATTATCATTATAATTAAATATTATAGTGATAGTTTTTTCTTGTAATGAAAAAGTGTTAAATATATTTGATTTAGTGACAACAATTAAAATATATGTGACAATTTTGATATATTCTTAAAAAAATATGTTTATATAAAAATTAAAATTTGTCATAAAAATTAAATATAAAAGAAATATAATAGTTAAAAAACTCATTTTTAATTTGCATTATTTAAATTTGTGACATGATTTCAAAGTTGTCACAAGAAATTTAATTTTTTTTTTTGTGATAAGTGTACAACATTGTCATGTAATTATAAGATAAAAAATAAAATTATTACCATTATGACTAGTTGAATATTCTTATCATATATTATTTATTATTTGTGGTAAGTTTATTTATGATCATATAAAAATGATTACGAATCATGAAAAAATTAATTTTTTTATAATAAGCATATAACATTATCATATAATCATAAAATAAAAATAAAATTATTACTATTGTAACTAGTTGGAAATTCTTTTCATATATCATTTATAGTTTTTGACAAGATTATTTATGATCATATAAAAATTGTCATGAATCACAAAATTTTTAATTTTTTTGTGATAAATATATAACATTGGCATAAAATTGTAAGATAAAGAATAAAATAATTACTATTGTGACTAATTCAAAATTCTTGTCACGTTTACAATTCTTTGTATATTATTTATAATTTAAGATAAGATTATTTATCATCATATACTAATTATCGTAAATAAATAGATTTTTATGGTCATATATAAATTGTCACAAATAACAATTATCATAATTATCATATATAATTTAAAATTTGTTATGATAAATGTATAATATTGTTATATAATCATAAGATAAAAATAAAATTATTACTAGTGTGAGAAGTTAAAAATTATTATCATATATTATTTATAATTCGTGACAATAATATTTATGGTCATATATAAATTGTCACAAATAACAAAATTTTTTGTTGTTTTTGTAATAAGTGTATAATATTATCATGTAATCAAAAGATAAAAAATAAATTATTATTACTGTGATAAGTTAAAAATTCTTGTCACATATCGTTTATAATCTTAATCTGTGACAATATAAAATTTGTCATAAAAAAATGGATATATATATATATATATACACACACTCGAGTTCAAATTGACTATTCTCTTTTAAGGAAGGAAGCAAAAAACAGATGATGATCATGAGAATGGCATGGCCAAATTTGACTTGTTCTTGTCTAATAAAATTTGGTAAAGCTGTAACGCGGTTTTGTTTACTTGTTCAAGAGCTGGCTAGAGATTCGAGAGAAGCTTCTGTACTAATTATTTTTAGGGAACTTTTTTGAGTATGCATAGCACCGAGACTCTGTAATTTGGTGAATCGTTTTCTTTGTGCTCACATTCGCATGTCAACATCATTTTTGTTGCTTCTATTTGTCGTTAAGTTACAGGTTGTCAATGGCCGTTTAGAAAGGTTAAATGTGAAGTGAACCATTTGCTCGATTATGTAATTGGACTGGTCTCTTCCATCTATAGTTGAATTTTTCATTGTCTAATAAATAATGATGGAACTTTTGGACTATAGAGATTGGAATTAAGAGTAGATCATATAGGCTAGAGTCCTAGGGGTGGGCACGATTAGGTAGAAACCAAAAAAAAATTCGATCAAATCCAACCAGTTGGGTTTTTTTTTTTAATTCAGTTTAAATATAATTTTAGTTTAATTTAATTTTTTTAAAATAATTTTGGTTAATTTTGTTTGATTAGATTTTTGGGTAAAAAAATTTTAATTGAACTAAACCAACTAAATTTTTTAAAAATTAAATCAAATTAGGTTGAACTTGTATTAAATCAAACCAAAATAATTAAACTCTATTTAAAATTCATTATTTGCATAAAAATATTAAAAAATCTATTGAAAATATATCATTTATATTTTAAATATTTTAAAATGTATTATAAAAATTATCATTTATATTAGAAATATATTAAAATATATTTTTAAAATTTTAGTTTAAAATGAACCGAATTGAAATTAAATTAAACCGTATTGATTCGGTTCAATTTATAAATTTATCCTATTCGATTCTATTTATAAATTTATTCGATTTATAAATTTATTCGATTCGATTTGTATTTTTCAAAATTTGATTTTCTATTTAAATTGAATATGCACCCAATAGAGTACTGTATAGGTCCATTATTAAATCTCTTTGACAAAATTAACATCATGTAATCATTTTTTTTCTTGAAATGATTGAGATATTTTCCTTTATAAATGCTTGTATAATACTTAGAAAAACAAATATTCTTATTTGGAGCTTTCTTAAAAGTAGTATTTTTTAAGAAGTTTATTTGAGAAGTTGATTTTTACAATGTTTGATTGTTATATTTGTTTATGAAAGGTGCACCATAATCATGTTTCATTCACCCATTAACTTTTAGATCAACATATTTTTTGATAAATTGAGTTTTACAATGTTTAATTTGTATATTTGTTTCTGAAATGTGCACTATAATCATGTTTAATTCACTCATTAACTTTTAGAACATGTGATAAAATATTATTTTATCTCTAGTCTACGAATATAAATGGATTTATTTTATTAAATAAATTTATTTAAACAAATAATCCTATAATAATTTAAAAATGTCTAAGTTAAGAACCTATTAACTTCTTTGTCAATAAATTACTTTATTTATATTAAGAAAGTTTAGTTGTTGAAAGTAAGTATAATCTTTTTTGACAATCTTTTTTGACTTTGAACTTCCTAGCAATCAAATATTTTTTTTAAAAAATATTGTTTTTCAGAAAGTTTGTTAGCATATATCAACTCTGATATATAACCATAATATTATTTTACAAGTCCTTTTCAATCCTTACAAATCAAATAAATATGTATATAAGATAATACCCAGAGAGATATAGAGCCAAGACACAAAAGTGATAGGGAATTCAAACAGATATCAAGCTAAAATTTTCTTTCTAGTTGAAATATTCTTAGCATTTAATCATGGGTTTAGTTTTTCCAGAAGGTAGTTAGACATGTCTATGTCTTTTCTCGAGTGCAAAGGATTTCCCGTTAGTGCTAGAATGTGAAGAGAATCAATCCAATCTTTCTTAATCAACCCAAGGATCACTCTTGAAGCAAAAACTCTTGCCATCACCCTGTTGATACTCAACCAAACTTTGAAATTCCTTCCTTATTTTGATTAATCTCCACCAGCGCCAAGAAGCGTTATACAACTTGATGATGTCTCTGTAGCTTAACCTTTTAAGTTTATTATTTCTAGTAATCTATTAAGCCCGCAATTTACTTTTATTAGTCAATAGAATCCAAATTATTCTTTAAGCAATTAGACTAATTCTTTTATTTAAATTATTGAAAACTATGTAGCACGGAAACATAAAATGTGAGGAAATTGAAAAATGGAAAACATCACATAAACAAACGACATTTTATAAAATGTAGGTAAAAAAGTGGAAAAAACATAAAATTTTTAAAATGCGAAAATATGATTTAATTGGAATTTTCACACAACACATTGAAAATTGACTATGATTAATTGATGTTAGCTCAAGTGACAAGAGAATGTATTTCTCTTAAAGATGACAATATTTTATCTAATCAAAACTCACCAATAAACATCTAACTCAATCTGAAATTAAAGAACATTCAAAATGTCTCACTCAACTAGACTTGAAAATTTAACGCCTAACATAAATCTAACATGATTTAATCGGCTGGTTCACCTAAATTAATCCCAAGCAATTATTAAAATATTTAATTTTAATATAATATTTTTTTATTTTAAAAGCTAAAATTATGAGTGGTATGAGTTCAATTTGTTTCAAAATTCAATAATATGATATAAAAATAACCTAAAATCCTTTTAACACATCTAGTAGATGACTAATTTGATCCATCCGTAATCAACTCTAAACTTAAAAATATGATTTCAAATTGATTTTATTCACATTTCAAAAAAAAAAAAAAGATTGATTTGATCCAAATTCATTAATTCTATTCATTTATTACGTCTAGCTCATTTTTTAATATCTTGAATTTAAATTCTTTAAGATATTATAAAAAATAATTTATATTCTTCTATAAATTCTTTGAACAAATCATTAAAAAAAATACTAAACAAACTATAAAAACCTTTCGCCATGACATATCACATCAATTAGTTAGGCTTTCTAATATATGTTTGCCGGGCGCGTCCAAAGCTTCTCTCTATGTATTGTTAGCATTTTCAATTTTTCCAAGCTTATCACTATTTTATTCTTCTACTCTTTTCTTTAAAAATATTGTCAATGAAGGTCAATGAAATTAATTGAATGACAAGTTTTTCTACAAGTGATCTTAAAATAATTAACTAATTCATCTTCTTTTGAATACTTCTTATGTCACTAGAGTTCTAAAACGGATTGAATGGAGAAAATTTGAATTAGACTGATTTTAATTTATATTTTTTAAAATAGTTTTGGATCATATCACTTTAAAATGTGAAGTAAATTACTGAATTAAAAATTTTAAAAAAGATTTAATTATTTTGAGTCATTTTTTTAAATATCAAATGGAGTTACATCACTCTTAATTTTAACTTTTTAATAAAAAATGTTATTTAATTTTTAAATAAATTTTAATTATTTTAAATAATTTAAATTTGATCAATCAAGTCGGTTTGAATTTTCTCTCAGATCAAATTAATTTTAAATCAATTAGATTTAAGAGGTCTCATTCCATTTTAAACAGAATCAAATCAAATTATTTTTAAATAGATTTCAACTAAATTTTTTATGTTGAGCCAAAAATTTTGACCCTTATGTATCACTATAGATATTAAATTGATTATTTTTCTTTCCTTTGTACTGCCCTTATTGAATGTGACCACCAACTATTCAACAATCACCAAGAAATAAACCAAACTCAACACCAAAGGGGAAAAAAAAATGAAAAAAGTGGTTTTGGCTTTTGACATTGGCTCAGTTAGGTCTGCCTCCAAAAGAACAAGAAATAGTGTGTGTGTGTGTGTTTTTCTTTTCTTTTTTTTTTTTTTTTTTAAAATAATATTTAAATCTAACTGAGAGCTAATCCAAGGCTTGCATTATTGATGGTTTGACTCTTCAATAACTCCAAAAAAGGATATATAACAAATACTTCTGTTCACATTTCTCTTAAATGCAGTACAAAGGAAAAAAGCAGTTTGATTTAGTACTCTTAGAGCTTGTTTGCCACTCTCATTGCTATTGTAATAAACTTGATTTTGTTTATTAAATTATTAATTTTTTAAATTGATTTTTTATTTATAAAATTCATTTTAAATTTTATAATTAATTAAACAAAAAATTTCTTTTAACTGTTGCCTTTCAAAATCAGCTATTGATTGTAACAATGTCAAACACACACTTAATATATATGATATTCAATTTGTAAACTAAATAAGTTTTTTTTTTTGAGAAAAATTGCTTTATTTATTTAATTATTTTATTAATTTAACTTTGATTGATATTAAACTCGAAACATCATATAATCTCAATACTAGCCACAGCTTGGAAATAAAAATTTCAAAACTAAAATATAGATATTTAATTAATCACTCAACTGTTAGCCTAATTAATTATTAAGAATGGTTTTGAATAATCTTTTATTTTGTTTCAATACCAAACTGCATATTTGCTATATACTTTGGACAAAATTAGCACTCAAAAGATGGTAACTAATATATGGACTCAGTCAATTAAATTTTGATCAAAAGAAGGATTGATAAACTAATTAGTGAGATTCTCATATCTCCTTTTTAATCTGACAAAGCCTATGTCTAAAATTTCAAAACTTGATGAGCTATTCACATATGGTGAGGACCTCTGAATCTATTGAAATAAGTTAATTAGAGATCGCATGTTGAGGACCTCTCAATCTACATGTATATAGCTAATGATTTCGAATCGCAATAATTTCTTATATATATAGCTAATGATTTTGAAATGCAATAATTTCATATATACTATTAAGACAGAATCAAAATCCCTACAATGGTGCCACTAATTCACTATCAGGATACTATTAATTCCAAGAATTGGTGGGCTATTGATAGAAAAATTATCAAAATTAGTATGACTTCTTATATGTTTAGAAAAATAATAATCTAAGAATGAAAACTATACACATAATATTTGATTAATTCTGGAACAAATTATATTGGTGAACTAGTGCAGATCTTTTTGAAGAAGACAGTGGATTTCTCAATTGCCTAGCTATGAGGGTAACTTAATTTGACACATCACAATGCATGAAGGAATCAATCAACCTATATGATTGATTAAATATATTTGAATTTTAGAGATTGCATGCAAAACTTGACTTTGGGTGTTCATTGCTTAACTCTTTCAACATTTTAATTAATAATATTGGGAGTAGGTCAATTACATATGGAAAATGTGAGGCAGATAGAATTTGGTTGAATCCTGGCACCGTCTAACATTATGCAATTAATGTACTTTCGCTTGTGATTTAAGGGAGTCAAACTTTACCGCAAAAAGAGGGTCAAACTTTACCGCAAACCAATTAAAATTCTCCCTTTGTTTTTTTTTTTTTGGCCAAAACTTGAAGTTAACTTCAAATACTTCGCTTTTCTTATATGAAAATTTGTGTATTCTTATGGATAGATTGATATTATTTTTCATTTAATACAACCAATGTTTTTAAAATTGAATATATATATATATATAAACAAATGATAGAGTTCATAACTTACATAAAAAAAAAAAATTAATCCACAAATGTAATTTAATCCAAATAAAAAAGTACTTCATTCATTATTTAATAGATGTGGTTTAAAGTTTTTGTATATATATTAAAAATTTTATTTAATAGATATTATTACATATAAAAAGACTATATTATCCTCAATTGATTATTTTTATAATTATTATGCACTTTAAAAAAATAATTATTATAAAAAAAAGAGAATATAATTAAAAAAGTTAATTAATAGTCATTAATAATTATAAAATTTTAAATATTATGAAATAAAATTTTTTCTCTAAAATCACATCTATTTTTGAAACGGCGGAAGTATACAAGGAATTGAGAATCAATGTCTTTTGAATTTATAATATCTAATGCATCCGTCTCTCATGAAACTAACTCTTCAATTATTGTCCCCAGTTCTCCACTTTTTTCCTCTAATAAAATGATTTCAATTGAACCATAAGCCTATCTACACGTTTAATTAATTGGTTAGCAAGGTCTATGATAATGAATTTTTTTCTAATGAGCAATGACAATAATAATAATAAAAAAAACCTTGTAAAATTGATTGGAGGCCTGGCTAATTCCACTGCCTCTTGTCCCTTTGTCATCTACCAATGCATGGAGATCAAAAAATCTGTTTCAAAACTCTCATTTAAACTCATTTAATGTCATGTTTTCTTGGCCATTGTGTACAAAGTTATTAATTGGATATTTAATATTTCCTAACTTTTTTTTGGCCGTTTGATTTCAATAAATATAATTCATAAATCTTTCTGGTTTTTTTTTTTTATGTTAAACAGACTGAATTATTAGCCGATTTTCAATTTTTCTGATTCAATTGACTGGTTCAATTTAATTATAAAAACATAAAATAAGACTCGTTCAAAAGATTTGTGAATCGATATATGATTGAAATAAGCATTGAGTTAAATGTACTCATTATTAAAATATAAATGATCAAATCAATCTAGCAAAAGAATATTAATATACTTTTTTAATATTTTATGTATAGATATTGATAAAATAAATGAAAGATTTATATTTTCCCTAAAAGAGTTTGAATTTGAATTTTCATTTATCAATGTAAGTGCCATATTTATCCAAATTACATGAATTAATAAATCACTTAAAAGAATTTCGACACTAAGTATTTTCTATGGGGGCTCTCTCAATTTTTCTCTTTAAAAATTTTCTTCTATTAGATTTAGTTTCGGATCATTGCTAGCTAATCAATGGTATCCTACTTTTTTTTTTTTTTGTCTTATTTATTTCTTCGATAAATTTATATTTATCATTTTATTAATAGTTTTATCTTTTATTTTTTATTATGTGAAGTTGTATATCTTTATGAATATTTTATTCTTCTTTCTAAGCATCTTTTTGTTTTCTTTTTTTTTTTTTTATGGATATATTGTTCTCTCATATAAGTATTATTTTATATTTTCTGAATAAAAATGACATTTATTAGATTTAAAGAACTATCGATTTATTTTGTGCGATGATCATATTTTTTCAAGATTTTACAATAATTTGTTGATAAACTCCATTTAGAACAACATTACGACAAATAATTTTAGAGCCATGCGAAAAGGATTTTAAGTAATTATTCAAATTATTATGTTTGGTTTAATCACAATTTTTCAATGTTAATGTTTTAGATTATAGATATTGTTTGATTATTAAATTGAATGAATGACACTATTTTATTAAAAAAATATATTTAACTATCAATTATCCCGTTCATTGGGTGGCTAATTGACGCGGGTTTGCCTGCTTCAATTTTAATGTCAAAAGAAGGAAAAATTATATAGTACAATAGTTTTGTTAAATCAACTAATAGTTTTGTTAAATCAACTATATCATTTGAAAAATCAATCCTATTAAAATATTGCATATGACTTATAAGTTACATATAATATTTTAATAAAACTGACTTTTCAATTAAAATAACTGAATTGATAAAACCGTTTCATGATATAATTTTTTTAAAAGAAGCCTTAAACTTGATTTGAAAGTGTTTAATTTCCCTTTTTTTTTTTTTTATAGGTCTTTGTAGTTTCCAATTGTAAAAATTGCATAATATATGTTTGGTTAGTATATCCATTTCAATTTAAAATAAAAGTTTTTTTGAGTATTGAGGAGGAAAAATTATTTTAGTGAGATTCGAATCCTGACATAAAAAATGATTGCTAATACACTATATAATAGATTTAGTTAAAAAAGATTGTAGTTTTTAAAAATTTTTCATCAATTAATTCTACTTTAACAAATAAAAAGATTAATATATCTTTTAAGTTATTTATTTATTTATTTATTTAAAATTTATATATACAAATTATATATATAAATAATAATAAAAAATAATAATTTTATCAAACAATTAATTAATAGCAATCAACAATCAATATTCGGTAAACGTAGAATAAGCTAAAACCCTTATCCCAAGCCCTTCAATTATTATTTTTTATCAAACCAGAAAAATTAACTTCTAAACCGGTACTGGGCTCGGTTGAATAGGCTTTAACCCGTTGTACATTTACCAAGTCCAAATATCTTATTTGGGCTGTGTATGATCTTCAGCCAGTTAGACTTGTACAATTAAACAAGATTTATACATACATGTGAATTTGTGAAAAGTTTTCAAAGTTTTTTTTTTTTAAAAAAAAAAACATAATATGCATAAGTGTTACTCTAATTTCTCCACCTCAAATATTGAAATTAAAAATTTTGATTTAGCCAAATAAACTGTGGGATTTACATTATATCTCAATTAAATTAAAAAATTGGAATAGAGTTTTTGTGTATTTAATTTAATAGTTTTCGTGTGGACATACAAAAGTCTCAAGAATAATATATTTCAAGTGCAAAACAAATATTTATCTAATTTTATTTAGATGAATTATACGGTGATGTATAGGTATAATATTACTGTATAAAATTTTAACCTTTATATAATTTATTAATTAATTTATGATAATTTTTAAAAAAATAAAAATTATCTAAAATGATGAATACTTATATACATTAATAAAATTATCTAATGTAAATTTGAATTTATTCAGAGTCTAAATTAACTAAGAATTAGAACTCCAAAAATGGCGAACCCAAGAATTAAAAAATGAAGAGCGAGACGACATAAAGAAAGATGGACTCCAACAGAAGAAAACAGCATTAGGATCTTGCAGTAATGATTATTTTTTAGTGGGTTATTTGTTCAATAATCACGTTCACTTGTGCATAAAATGGTGACTTATGAATTGCTATCACTTAATTAGAATCAAAATCAAAAAGAAAATTGAATAATATAAATTTATTATTTTAAATATTTAATTTGTTAAAAAATGATTTTGTTATTTTATTTTTTTCATAATATTAAAGTTGATAATTAATGTAACATTCTTTTACTATTAACTATTAAATATATTATAGTTGAGAATAAATTTTTATATTATTTTTATTTTTAATTAAACATTTTAATAAAAAATATATTTTTATTATAATATTATTGTAAAATTTTAAAATTTGTATTATTTTAATATTTAATTTGATAATTTATTTTATATATTTAATGTTAATATCATATACATCATAACCTAAAAATTCATTAAGTTGAATACATTATATATATATTTGACCTGATTTTTATAGAAATAAAAATCTCATTTTGTAAAGAAGAGGGGGAAAATAGGTTATTCCCATATTTAGAAAAATATCATTCTAATTTGGATGTATTTTTAGACAAATTAAATATAAAAATATAACAATTTCTCCAATTCTGATTTCACAATTTTTTTTTTTTTTTTTTTGTTTCTTCAAAACAAATGTCCCCTAAAATCATAGTATGAGGTTAAACTTAGAGTGCTATCATATTAGTATTGCATATATGGAGGGGTGTTCACTATTTAGTTTGAATTGAAAAATTAAATTAAAATCTATTATTTTAGTTTGATTTAATTCAATTAAATTTAAAATTTGATTTGGTTCATTTATTTTAAAATATTTAGTTAATTTGATTTTATTTGATTTTATAAAATTAAAATTGAACAAATTCAATTAACTAAATTGAATTTTTTTTGTTAAAATTTTTTTAAATAAATGATGTAAATATAATGTTACACTTAAGAATAAATTAAATATACTCTATATATACATATATAATCAATATATATTAAATTTCACATATACTAATAATTAAAATAATATGACTTATGTTACAAATTTTAAAAATATTTTTAAAAAATTATATTCAAATGAAATTGAACTAATTAAATCAACCTAAGTTTGACTTATTTCAATTCATAAAAATTTTAGTTCAATTATATTTTTATAAATTTAAAATTTAATTAATTAATTTTTTATAAAAATTGAATCGAAATCAACTAAATTAATCGATAGACACTTTTACGTGTATCCAACATATTTTGCACAAGGATAAAATCCTATAGTCTTTTCTATATATATACCACTCAAGAGCCCAAAAGTACAATTAGGTGAATATGATTCAACTTGAATATACCATTCAATTTCAAAAAAAATGATTTGAATTCAATTTTATCATTTAATTTTGAATTCAAAATGATTTGAAAATTTTTGAATCAAGGATGAAGTGATACTAATTTAATTAAGGGTCAACCTGATATTAACAACCTTTAAATGAATATGATTTAAATTGTTAGCAATTTCTTGTGCAAAGCAAGTAGATAGTGAAGCTTTGTCTAGGAATATAAGGAAACTTTCACGCGAGCTTAAACCAAGGTTTCGGAGCATCATTTTGAAGAGCATCCCATGATGAACTGATAGTAAAAAATACCTGATTTATTTTGCATACCACCCTATTTATTTAGCTTTGCATAACTTCTCAAAAAATCCCATGCCTGCTAAGTGGTGTTATTAATGGATCAAGAAATACCCATCTACAACCCTTCCATAAATCAACAATCTCAGTATCGGAATCGTTAATATTAATATTGGAAAACTTCTCTAAAAGGGTATTACCATTAAGCCAAAGGTCAATCCAAAAGGAAAAGGTTCTGCAATTTTCAATTCTGCACTTAACCAACTTTGAAATGCAGGCTTCAACTGGAAACTACAGTACAACTAAGATTTGTTACTTGACTAGAGAAGCCACATTAAATCTCCATGGCAAAACAGAAATAAATTATCTGCAGAGCAAAGATGATTTATTTGTAGCTTCTTGCAACCTTGGTGGAATTTTAAAGTGGAATCCAATTTAACCTTCGGAGATCAAGAAATAGGAGAGGCATGAATTGGTACAAATTGAAAAATCGATCCGATCGAGCTAATTCGGTAAATTTGATTTAGTTTAAATATAAATATAGTTTGGTTTGATTTTTAAAAAAAATTGATGAATTCAGTTCGGATTTTAGATAAAACAAAAAATTTCAGTTAAACCAAATGAACTGAATTTATTTAAAATCAAATCAAAATAGGTTAAATCTATATTAAATTAAACCAATATGGTTCAATAATATTTAAATTCATTATTTATATTAAAAATATATACAAATCTATTAGAAACATATTATTTGTTACAAAAATATTTAAAAATATATTACAAGAATTAGTTGCAATTTTTGATGGTTCAATCTAAGCTTAGATCTTAAAGAATTAGTAGCAACTGTTGATGATCTCTTAGATTTTCTCTCATGAAAAGACAGGATTACAAGCTCAAATGCACCCAGAGAAAGTCATAGAATGACCATCACTTATAAATTTGAATCACTTCTAAATTTCGCAGACTAATCCTTCAAGAGATTGATCATAGAAGAATCCAAACAATCCAATATTATTAAACACATCTGCAACACCCAATAGTACATATCGGGGCATTAGGCAAAAATATGCTCATAGGCACTTTTGGCCCTATAATATGGTGCAACCTTATAACATGCATCCTTATTTCAACTAATGACGGTAACTTGGATTAGAAATTCAATTCCTAAGTAATGTGATTCCTCTAGGATTTCCTTTTTTTTTTTTGCATGAAAGGAACAAAGCAACTTAGATTGTTTGACATCAATTTTTTTACTATTTTTTTAATTGTTTGACATCAATTTTTTTACTATTTTTTTTAAAATTGAAAAAGTTTTTCTTGAACCGTAAGCTGCAAAAATAAGCCGAAACACACTTTTATGGTCCAAAAATACATTTTTTCATAGTTTTCATATTTTTTTAGCAATCTGTTTTTGTCTTTTTAATAAATAAATTTTAGTACATGTACCACCTTTCATAGCCAGGCACATGGTATGGTGGAAGGGTGACAACAACCTTAGTTTATATGTGCTTTTTTCACTTAAAGACTTGATGGAACAAACCGAAATTATAAGTTGGAGAAGATGCAATGAAGACAATCTTATTCATAGAAAGTCCTAATAACAAGTAGAACCTAATTAGCTCTTTAACTAATGCAAGCAAAACAAGAAAGAACCTAGAAATTAACGTTCATATCTTACAATTAAGGAGTACATATCCTGCTTCATTGATTAATTAGGTAATCACTTACTAATTGATTACACCTGTAATCCTAGAGGAGATGTATCGAAGATCTTACCTTCCATTTGGACACAACCCTCATTAACTTTTATTATTTCCTTCTTGTATACGAACCTACTTGATGCCCACAGAAAGGCACCCAAGTTAAGGGTAGATATAACCAAAAGGAAAGCATAGTAGCAATCCAAGTGGGAATTATTCAAGTTGTTACCAATCCAACTCTTTCCTCTTCCACCTCTTCCTGTAATCTTATCCACCATTGTCACTAAAAAACTGTTCAAGAAATTCCCAACTCCAATCCCACTAGTGAAGAAAGTAGTTCCAAGGCTTTGCATGTCTTCTGGAGATTGATCATAGAAGAATTCAAGCAATCCAATAGCATTAAACACATCTGCAATACCCAACAGTACATATTGAGGCAGCAGCCAAAATATGCTCATGGGTACTATTTCTTCAGGTCCCATAATATGGTGCACCCTTAAAACATGCATCCTTCTTATTTCAACTACATAAGCAATTGCAATGGCAGTAACTTGGATCAGAAATCCAATTCCTAGCCTTTGAAGCAATGTGATTCCTCTAGGGTTTCCTGTTTTCTTTCGCATGAAAGGAACAAAGCAACGGTCATACATTGGTACAGATAGGAGCATGGAAAGTGTAACAAAGCTCCCTAGTGAGGCAGCTGGGATATGGAAGTTAGTGCCAAGGGCACGGTCCAAGGTGGTGCCTTGTTTGACAAAAAGAGTGTTGATTTGTGCCCATATAGTGCTAGGTATTAAGGTCACTAGCCATATGACCATCATGCCAAGAACAAGTTTGGCTCCTTCCACTTGAGTCACTGTGCACGGTGGGCTTGAAACATTTCCTGTATCATCTTTTATTGCAGCTTTGTCCAAGCACCTGAGAACACAAATTACATGTATGTTGTTATATAACGCTGTCTATGTAATACTAGTAGTGAAGGATTCCACCAACAAATTCTTTTTTATTCCCCCCGCATTTAGTAGTGAAACAAGACAACGGAAGCATTCCTCACTATTCAGAAATCATTGTTTCTCCAACAATTTGTTTGGATATAAAGCAGTGGTGGGGAAAAGGAGGCGCACCATAGCTCTGAGAAATATTTTCCTATACTTAAGAAACAACTTGACAAAGATGGATGACAATTCATTAAAGCAAGGACAGAAGTACTGTGTGCAAAAGGAAAAGCAAATTATTGAAAACCCAATGGTTATCATATCTCAGTAA
Organism: Omphalea diandra; assembly: GCA_949677035.1. NCBI lineage: Eukaryota > Viridiplantae > Streptophyta > Magnoliopsida > Malpighiales > Euphorbiaceae > Omphalea > Omphalea diandra. Next base: position 10,837 of record CATIWR010116860.1, on the reverse strand, counting down.
GCCCCACTCCTTGCATCTTGAATGAGTAAATTTCCTAGTTATAATGCACATTAATTTTGAAGAGGTCCCCTCTCCACCTGCTCTTTCAAAATGGCATTTAAAGACCTGGAATCCATTTTGAGGTCTAGAATTCACCATGTCTTTAGATTCCATGCCACAATTATTAATAATTTGTAGCGATGAAAAGGGTACATATTACGCTTATTCCATGATACTTTTTCTCTGGTGATAGGAAAATTAAGAAAAAGGTTGAATTAACTATTATTAAAAAGTTAAAATTAATTAATTAAATAATTAAATTTAAATTATTATTATATATATTTTATATACCTTTTAAAGTGGGATTTTTAATCTTAATATTGACTCTCTAGGTAACAAAAGAAATTAAATTGAGTTGGTTCAAATGAAATTGGATTAACTAGTGGTAAACAGTTAGAACTGGACATACTATAATCAAATAGTTGTAGGCTAACTAAGTAGGTTTTGGTTCAGAAGTATTAAAGTGATGTCAGAGCGGCGAAGTTGTCAATTTAAGACTCAGTCATGGCTAAATTACTTGAATAAGAACAATGGTTACAAACTCGTGCATGTAAAGGGTTTTGATTGAGTACAAATGGATAGAATAATTCTTGCATATATACGCTAGGTAATTTGCATTCGTAGTTATCAAATTATAATTCGAATTTTATAATGATTATATAATTAATTTTTTATTATAAAAGTGATTAAATTATAATTCAAATTTTATAATGGTTATATAATTAATTTTTTATTATAAAATTAATTAAATTATTATAAATATTTCACAATAATTTTTTAACAGAAAAAATTTACTTAGCTCTTTAAAATTTTTTAAAGAGTTACATATTAGTCCAAATTAATATTTTTATTAATTTAATCTTATATTAGGATTTAAAGATTATTTATATAATAAAAAATAAACTTTCTTATTTTATATTAATAAATTTATGCACAAAAAATAGAAATACATTAAAAAAATGAAATATTTCCTCAAATAGACACATATTATTGTAAATATTAGTAATGCATACTTTGATTTTTTTAATAATTTTCTCACATTAAGATTTAGTCTCTTATTTTTTTAACCTCATATCAGTGTTTTTGAAACCAAATTAAACTAGTTAGTCGGATCGGTAAAATAAAAAACTTGCCAGTGGTACAGTTTGATTCAGTCTAAAAACTTGACACCCAAAAAGTAGGTTAAAATTTCCCAAAACTGGAAGCTGGATCAAACCGGTTCAATATAAAATGATATTATTTTGTAAATTTTAAAATTTTAAAATTACACTATTTTACTTAAAATTTAAATTTTAAAAATATTTTTTATTTCTTTATTATGTTATTTTTCATTATGTTATTTTATTATATTATTTTTTTAATTTTTTAAATATTTTTAAGTATTATATATTTTTTAAAAAAATTTAAAATATCTTATTCAACCAAACCAATTGAACCAGTCATATCGGGAACTAGTCAATTGATTGGTTCAAACTCTGGTCCGATTTTAAAAACAATGATTGAGATTTAATAATTTATTTTTAAAATTGTTAAATCATTATAGAAATAATTTTCTTGAAAATTTTTATATCTATTAATTTTAAAATAGTATTATTAGATATTTATTAATGTAAAAGTTTGAACTAAATATAAGTGTGAAGTGAAAGTTAAACTTGAGAAGATTGGATGGAGAAGATTTTGAGATAACAGTGAGAATTAAAACTAATTAATTAGAGAACATATTGATTTTATTAAGGACCAAAAAAATGATTTTATGTTTGCTTTTTAATTATTTTTATATTCTTTAATAAATTTATCTATGTAAAATATGAATTTTTCATTTTTGGGCTTAAATAGCCTTTAAATAATAGAATGGAGGGTTGAATTAATTAAAAAAATTAATTTGAACTATTATGCACTTTTCAAAAAAATTTGGAGAGGTAATTGAAATTTTATCCATTAAAAAATTTAAAAAAGATTAATATAAAATACTTATATTAATTTAATGAGAAAAAATAGTTATATGACTATTATAAAATTTAGCCTATAGTTAATTGAAATTACCCTACACTAGGCTACACTAGGGCGACTGCTCGCATGAGTGAAGAGTTATAGCTATTAATATTAGTAATGGTACGAAAGCTCACCTGAAAACTGGGGTGTGGTGAATTTGCCGCTTTCCACTCTCAATGTAGTGTTGGAGTTCAAACTCATGAAGATCTGAGGGATCACCAGGGAGCTGAAGCTTCCTGTTTCGAAAGGCCGAAATGGGGACTAGAATTAGATCTCTTGCAGGGCTCTTAGTCTTTTTAACCTTGTGCCTGTAAAGTGGAGTCCCTAAGTAGAAAATAAATAGGGACAATAGAATACCAACTGTAGGGATACCATATCCTAAGCCCCATCCCAGATTTTCTTGGATATAAACAAGGCATAGAGTTGCAAATAAAGCTCCCAAGAAAGAGCTAAACATCCACCAGTTAAAGAATGAGACTTTAATCTGTTTTTCATTGGTGTTAAAATCATCAAATTGGTCTGCACCAAATGTTGATATGTTAGGCTTTGTTCCTCCTGCCCCTAGAGCTATAAGGTAGAGAGATGAGTAGAAGAACGAAATTTGTGAAGGAGATGCTTTTTCGCATATTCCATTTACGCACGTTGGCTTCATGAACTTGAGTGAAACTGCCATTGTTAGTAGTACCATTCCCTGTCAAGAAAATCCACTTTCTATATGTTAGTAGTTAATTATTTGCTTGTCAAGAAAAAAATTATTAATTAATCATAACCAGTCATAATAACACAAAATCTGATAGCTTTGTTCATGTGGGGAAAAGAAATAATCAAATAAGTTCATAAATATATTTTTTTTATTGGTTTACTATTAATATATTTGATATCCATCGTCCATTGGCTGTTGATGCAAAAGAATAAAAAAGTCGAGTCATTTCTGTTAGTTGTAACTCGTTTTCCACAGAATTTGAATAGCTACTAGTTACTTAGCGGCATAAGTTCCCCCTACAGTAGTGCAATGAGACAAGAAAGGTAATGCCCCTTGATCAAAAAACAAAACAAGGTACTGCCCTTATGTGGGCCTAGCATGAATCGTATTCTAGTGGAGCGCAAAATTTGCCGCTCATAAATTTCATAAGCAATTTTCTTAATTAGGCCCCACAAGAAAAAAAGGACCCCAATTGGGCAATGGAAGTAGGTAATAAAATATATGATCCAAACAAGTGGTGTCATCTGTCTTGAGATAGAGATTGTGAATATAAACTTCATGATAGGAAAGAAAGATTCATCCAATTTGGCAGCCAACAAATGGGCTTCTAGATTAGACCTTGTATGGGACAAATATAACTTAAAATTAATTTTTTTTCTTTTTAAAAAAGAGGCTAGTGAGGAAAGTAATAATAATGATAATTTTTACCATAACATAGAAAAGAGAAGAGATCGTGAAAGTCCAAAATCGACCCAAGTAAGCATCTGCTATGTAGGCTCCAAGAATTGGTGTGATCCATACTGATCCTGACCAATTGTTCACATTCCTGACTGATGAAACTGTGTCTTCATGAAGTTGGGTCGTCAAGTAATTCACTAAATTTGAAGCTATTCCATAGAAAGCCATCCTTTCAAATGCTTCATAACCTGTTCGCAATTATATTATATTATACAGATGCTTTGTAGTCTAGTAATCAATTATCTACCTTATAGTGCATGACGTCAGTTCTTATCTCCCTTAAATATTCTCGATATGGAAAAAAAAATAATGAAAGAGTTGCTTTTTCAAGTTCTTGATTCCATAAGATAACATTTCTTATAATAAGAAAGAAGGAATATATTGTAAAAAGTAGTTAGTGATAGAATCTATATCATGATTTGCTCTGGTCTTGATTCTTGGCTTAAAGTTACATATTCACTTGCAGTTTTGTACAACAAAGGAAACTAGAAAAGACAATGAAGATTTGGATCCAATCTTTGAAATATTATCTTAGTATATATTCTCTAAGATAATAAGTTATTCTGTACCTTTCAGTTAACAATCTTCATGTAATCAATGGATATTGTGACTTATAGTGAGAGAATATCTCATGAACCCGATTAAACCAAACCCTGCTTAAGTTCTTTTGGGGTTTGATCATTGCCTGGTCTCTCTTCCTTATAGCTGAAGCATTTCTTTGATTAAGGACTTCAATTACCACAAAAAGAAAAATGATGGTGTTGTAGTAATGAGGTGCAAGTCTTGATAAGAAAAGAGAGGTCCAGTGCTTAATATTGGAGAAATCTGTAAAACTGCGAGGTTGCCTATTCTAACCCAGGTTGGAATTAACGGAAAGAAATATGAAAATGAGAGGAGTAACATGGTTGCTTACCAACAAGAAAGCCACAAGCTTTCCATTTGCCGGTTTTGGAAGCAAGGACAGGACGGCCACGAAGATCAACAGTGCCATCTTGGGTATAACCACCTTTGGATTCCATTAAAGATAGTATATATGAGTAGTGAAATAATGAGAGGTTATTACAAGAAGGAGAGAAGACTATAAATGAGGGAAGTGTAATCTTAGCTATTTAAATAGCCCAATTCCAATTCCTTGCTTTACTATTTGCTTGCCAGAAAAAAAAGCCTATATTACTTTATAGCCACTATCAAATGACTTATTTAATGACAAAAAAATTTATCGTTAAATTTTCCTTTTTTGTTTGTTTTATTCAACACTAAAAAAAAAATGATAAAATCTATAAATGCATTGATTGGCCAAATAGGTTGCCTTGCTTACCGGAATATGTACCTATTACATGGTCAACTTTACATTTTAACTCTCTTCAGTTTCAATTGAAAAATTAAACTAAATCAATTGTCCTAAAAATATTGAATAGAGACTTTTGGGTTTGGTTCAATTCATTTCTTCTTCTGCATTCCTTTTCTCTTAATTAAGAGTCAATCCATGATCATTTTCATATCCTTTTCTAAATGTATTTCTTGTGCATTGACTCATGATTGCCTTAATTACAGTCTTCTGTCTGTCAAATTCTTTCAAATTAAAGTTTGAACACATTAATTTTTTAATTAAATTTTAGCATTTTTTATTTCCCTTAACTAAATAGAATCTCTAATCTTTGTGTGGTATTTGGCCTAAACTGTATAAACCCATTTTGGTTTACCATCCTCTATATTCAATTCACTTTTAATTCTAATTAATCGATAATCTGCAATTCAATACATTATTTAAATATTTAAAAATATTAATAAAACAAAATATTCATATAAAATATATTTTTAAAAAATAATATATTTTAAAATAGATACTACTTTTTTAGTTATCTATTTTGAAGTTTATTTTAATGACTCTTTATTTTATTTTATAGTTATTTTAATTAGATAGTTTTATATAAAAATTGTAATTGCTTACTTATTAATTAGTTAGTTTGATAAATGTTAAATTTTTATTGCACATAAATAGTTAGCTAGCAAATGACAATCACATGTCTAAAATTGACTATAAATCCAAAATCAATTATATGTATTAATTCATATAAATTTAGATTTATTTTAATTTATTAAATTTCATGCTGAAATGAAATATTTGCATTAATTCTTAAGTTATAGTATCAGATTCCACTACGAAAAACAAAAAATAGATGGACATCAACAAAGTCCAATTATTCCTAATTTCTAGCCTTTTATCTTGGATAGCCAAACGGGGCTTCAAAGTCTCCTAAAGCTTGAGGAAGTAATTTTTGTTTTTAGGGAAATATAAATCCTCATTTATATGACAAATTTAATATAACTTCATATAAGTATAGAATCCATCATTATAATTAAAAAATTTTAAATATTTTCTTTATAGTTTCCCCAAAAACTTTCAATCATGCGATTAAAATTTTGTAATTTACAATTCAATGATAAACATACTCTATTCAATGTTATTATTAACCAAATATTGACTCTCGGATCTTTTGAATAAGTTTTATTGAAAAATAATAATAAATTTTCAAATAAGAAGAACCTAAAAGATCTTATGAAGAAATTCACTGACATTCCTATAGAAAAAATAAAACTTTCATAAAAGGAGATTCATATTACCCACAGAAATAATAAAACTATATGAAATAAACATATTCAAATCTAGAAATTTGGATGTTATCAAGATAAAAAAAAATGACAAACAAAATAAGAAGAACATATTCAATTTCAATCGATTTAATTTACAAATCTAGTAATAGATCAAGAAAAACAAATCTATTTTTCTTTAAAAACTGATAAAAAAAATCTAAAATTGACTAAACTAAATAAAAATTATACTAAAAAAAAAATAGATTTGGTGATTTCAGGGCTATCACCTATAAGATTTTGCAGATGATAGTTCAAAAGTTTCAATTTGCAGATCTTTTGAGACAAGGAGAGAAAAAAGATGATTAAGAGAGATTTTAGAGTAATAAGTGATTGGGAGATTTGAGTTTTAAATTAATGAGTAAATGAGGAATTCATATTCCTTGAATAAATATATTACTATAACCAATAGAAGGAATTCAGTATGGTTTGAGATTTGAGTTTTAGATTAATGAGTAACTGAGGAATTCATATTCCTCGAATAAATATGTAACTATAACTATTAGAAGGAATTCAATATGATTTGAGTTTCGACTTTTGTGTTATAATATAATTAGTCATCTTCTTGCATTTTGTACTGGTTATATTTATATAACACAAGAAAAATTAGAGGTTCCTTATAATTTTTTATTTTTTAAAATTATATTTAATTTATATGACTACTAAAATTGAAATTTTAAAGATGAGCTAAAAAATATATCTTCAACAGTACGTATAATTTGAATTACAACTTGGGTGATTTAAAATTACAAACATTTAATTTCATGTAATTGAAAATTGTTTAAAAAATTTAAAGAATATTTATAAAATCTTTTTAAAATAAGTGATTTAAAATTTTTTTCCTTATTTATAAAATACCTTTCATATTTTATTTATTAAAATTAGAATATATTTCATATATAAATTAAAATTAATTATTCAATTTCAAAGATCTGGTATTATTTAATGTTAAAGATTAAATATGTCATAATTGATTTAACAATAAATATAAAAAATAAATTATTTTAATTTTAATTAGTACAAAATTCTAAAATTCTATAAAATTAATAAAATGAAATGGCCATCTTAAGAGACTTTCAAAATAAATAAATTTTGTGATGATGTGTCAATACCAATTTAGCAATAGAAATGTAATTTGTTGCTAATTGCAAGGAAATAACTATGGTGTAGGGATGAAGATGCTTTAGATATATTATTTTGATGTCAAAAAAATTTAGTGTTAGATTGGTTACACAATAACATTAAACTAACGACGAAAAAAATATATTATTGATGTATATACCACATTTGCGCAAAGAATACAACGATAATTTACCTTGAATTTGCGATGAAAATAAAATTTACAACAATAATAACAAGTGGCATGAATATGACGCCATATGCATCATTAGGGACGTGGACTTAGCAAGAAACTTTGTCATTACTATCTAGAGGTGCTAAAACAGATTGATAGGTTATGTTCGTATCGTGTCAATTCATTCAGATGATATGATTAAAGTCAATGTGAATATGACCTGTTTATTAATCGTATCGGGATATCTCAATCCTAATAAGATAAACAATTTAAATAGGTTACACGAATACGAAACATATAACTCATTTACGTAATTGAGTCGTATATAGATTACAAAGTCCGACACGATCTATTTAACTTATATAAATTTATTATCTAAAAATATTATATTTTTACTCAAAATAATAGAAACATTATCCACAATCATTAACTTTTCAAAGTTCAAAGTAAATATCAATAAAATATTCAAATAAAGATTAATACAATACCAAAGTTAAAATATTCTTATAAATAAACACAAACACATAAAAGTTTTAAATAAATATCATCTAAATTCTTTTTAATAAATATAAACATATAAAATTGTCTATATATTTTACATAAATAACCATTTTAACCTTGATATTATATATAAATTATGTAGATTATAAACAAATTGTGTCAAATTAACTTGACATGTAAAATTAAATGAGTTATAATAGGTTCGTATGTCAACTCATTACATGACTCATTTCAAGTTATGTCATAAATAGGTCAATCTATTTATGATACAAACTCACTAAAACTCAACTCTAACCCATTAATTTTATATGTTTCATGAATTGTATTTACGTGTCATAACCCATTTTGATACTCCTAATCCTTGCTAAGCCTATATGGTGTAGCAAAGGCTTAGCGATGGCTAGTTTGTCATTAAGCCTATTGTGCTTATGGGCTTAGTGATGACTTGTTTATCATTAAGTCCATCACATCGTCTTTGAGGTTTAATGACAAAATGTTGTCGCTAAAATCAATAAGGTTTATGGGCTTATTGTCAGAAGGTTTGTCGCTAGCCTATGTTGTGGATAAGCATTGGATTATTTATTGCTAAGTCCTATTAAGCAAATGAGTTTACCTAAAGTGATGAGCATTTTTAGTGACAAAATAAATTCATTGCTAGGTTACCTTAGCAATAGGTATTTTTGTTGCTAAATTTTTATTAGTGTCGATACCCCATATATAACCATATAACCATTATTAGATAAGGAAAAATACTTTACACCACATATACTTTTTTTTTTTTGCAACTCAAATTTGTTTAATCACTTAATTTGTTATATTCTAGTTATAAATTCTTTTTAGTTCTTATGTATTTTGAAAAAAAGTTGATTAAATGAGTTCAATTTCTTAAAAAATATATAATTTCCTCGTGTTTAGCTATAAAAGAATTGAAAAATCTAAAATAAATTTTATTTCTTTTTGACCTCTTATTTTTTCAATCTAAAAAATAATTTATTAAAAAAGGTCAATAAGTGCAATTTTTCATAGAAGTTGGAAGATATAATCTAAATTATTTTTATAATTATTTTTTAAATATATTTATTTAATAAGATAAAATTATTTATGTTAATAGATAAAATATAAAGTTATATTTTATAAAATATTTTTTTAGAATTAGTGAATTAATCAAGTATGATGTTGGTGCATTTTTTAAGAAAAAAATATGGACTAAACATTTAAAATTCAAATTTTAAAAAGTATTTTCCTTCAAATGAGTGCATCTAGGTGATAATATGAGAAGATGAATCCTCACAACACTCCAATTAGGAAATTGTGGGCGTGCAAGTGTTCTTTTATTTGAGAGTAAAAAGGCTGTTTCCGCCGCATCACATTTTTTTAAAAAATTTTTTACGATGGTTAGTTAGTTCGGCTAGCGGCAATAATTGGATGCGAGATGGAATTAGTGTTAGGAAAAAGTTTATCGACTAGATCCCTCAAAGCTAATAGGTCTTGTCACCAGGTCAAAGCCTAATATAACTCTTGAATTGTATTTGATTATATATTTTTAATATTGATATAAAAATTAATTATATAAGTATAAAATAAATAAAAATTTACAGAAATAAATATATAATATTATTATTATTTAAAAATTAAAAGCAAATGTGATTATTATTAAAACTATTTTAGATGTTTTGAATTAAAAATTACAATTACAAAAAATTAATAAAGAAAATATAGAAATTAAATCAAATAGATATAGACAATAACTGTAAAATGATTAAAAAAATATTATACGTTGTAAAAGAAAATGATAGTTAAATATTGTCTTGAGGCAATACTACTATTTTAATATCACATCTCTTTATATTTAATAATTTAATATAATTAAAAAAAATTATATTGATAAAATTTGAATCTAACTTCAACTCATATGTATCTTCACCTTTATATATGGAATTTCATAAGCTTGTTAAAGAGTGGCATTTGCACTTGTAGATCCACCATCATTTGGCAATGGCAGGCCAACACATAATCCACCTTCGTACATGTCAAAAAGTTTGCTGATTTTTTATCATTTGCTTAATTGTTGCTTTGGTTCTTTGTTTTTAGTAAGTCCATTAATTTCAGTTTATGAGTGTGGTATAACTACCCATTATTGATGAAGTAAGACTTCTTTGCACTAATCATTAGATCAATTTTTTCCCCCTTTTTTTCCTTTTATTGGAAAGTGTATGACTACTTCTTAAATAGGTCAACACTATATATATATATATATAATATTAAATTTTAATATTATAAAAGGATAACACTTCTACTGTAAGTGATAGTTTCTAATTCGTCAAAAATTTTTAGATCAAACTCAATCCAATATGACCTACAAATTCATTTACATGAATTAAATTTGAAATTATTCAAATTTTATCTGATTTAAATTTTTAAGAATATATAATATATATAATTTTCTTTAAAAAAATCAAAATTATAGGTTACTTCACTTAACTAAAAATTCAAAGCTAAACTAAAAATGACCTAAAATTTTTATTGAATGTTGACATGATGATCCAACTTCAACCACCCATAATTGAAATGATCCAATTCAAACCTACTTTAAAAAAAGATATGAATCGAAAATTGATCTTATTCAAATCTATCCATCTCAACTCATATGCAACCTCTAATATTCACACATTTCATTTTAATTTGAATTTTAGATGCGGAAACCATTAAAAAAAAATTCAACAACTAAAACAAATGTTAATTCCACAAAATCCTTTCATTTTTCAAATTCAACCAAAATCATTGAATTAGATGGATTAAAATGTTGTTGTTGATATTATTTTTGTATATCAAAATTTATTTAGGAGAAATAAATTTTATTAGATATATACTATATCCCACAATATATATATATATATATATATATATATATATATATA
>CATIWR010116852.1:0-43040 GCA_949677035.1 Omphalea diandra | reverse complement strand
AGAGGGAACCAAACATACCGTAAAGGTCGATAACATCAAAACATTAGTAGAAACCATAATTGAATTCAATGTGTGTGTATGATAATTTTATAATTTGATTATGTGCTATTACATGTATATATGATTGAAAGGTTACACGTTACATGAAAATATAAGTCAAGTGAGAATGATTGAATTGTTACATGTTAGATGGGTATAATATGATTATGTTCTACTACATGTATATATGATTGAATTGTTACATGTTACATGGGAATACAGGCCAAGTGAGAATCAAATGCTCTTAACAATTACTTGATATATCATTTGTGAATAAGCACTTGCATATGGAACTAAAAAGGCATTGTGATCGACTTGTCAAACACTTGCAAATTACAGGAAGATGGACCAATAGGTCCCAAATCATATTTTACATGAATCACATGAATATCCTAGAGCAATGTTTGCCTTGCTCGGTCATGACAAAAAGAAAGCTATTGCATTTGCACTTGCATAGTCAATTGTTATACTTGCAATGTATCTTAATGATATTTGATTATAGATTATGCCATGAGAATTTGATTATTGTTTTTATTCATTGAGTCGCAACTCACCAAATCGCAATTATTTTTCAGATATTGAAGCATAGAGTTTGGACATTTTGGTGCATAAAGTCTTGCATAAAGACACATGAAACACAGGTCGTCAGCTGAATTCCAACTCTCTCTCCTTGCGTCATGTACATACATTTGATAGGAACTAGTTATGGTCACTGGTCCTGACATTATTTAACACGTGTACATTAAATACATATGGGATTATATATGTATGATGAATAAACCTTAATGTGTATGCATTTCTGAACAAGAAATGCCATGATTTGCAACAGAAGATGATAGTTACAGTTGGTGGTATCAGAGGATTCAAGCACACGCAGGGCAGACGTGCAAATCTCAGTGTGTATGACATCGCGGGGCCGACGGGCCAATCCCGAATGTTGAGTGCTCTGATAGGTACCGATTGTAGCATTACAGATTATGGACATGAATAGATATGAGTTATGTAAATGAACATGGTTATTACAGTTATTGGTATCAGAGCAATATGAGTTCTGTAAAATGATATTGGTCATTACATTTATTGGTATCAAAGCAAATATGAATACAGTTGTTACAAATCCTTTTCCTCCTTGAAGTCTTCTAAGCATTCCGCATGTGAGTTGTCCTTTTGAGCCATAAAGCAAAAGTTTGCAACCTCTTCTTCTTCATCTTCCTCACTTGAATAATAATCTCATGTTGCTTTGAAGCTATTCTTTTTTTTTTCTTTTTCATCTCACTACTTCTTCTTTTTAAGCTTAGGACATTTGGGTTTTACGTGACCTTGCTTTCCACATTCAAAGAAAGTTACCTCACTCTTATTCTTTTGACATAGTGTGATGATGATGTTTTCTTGAAATTCTTTCCTTCTTTTCTTCTCTTCATGAGCTCTTTAGACCTCTTTGAGAGTATTATAAGTTCTTCTTCCTCTTTTTCACTCTCATCACTACCACTAATGCTTTCTACCACTTCTTCATCCTTGTCTAAAAACAAGAGTCTTTTTCTCTACTTTTTCATTCTTGTCTTCTTTTCCTTTTAACTTCTACATTTCCTCATCCTTCTTTATGGCTAGATTATGAGTAAGTAGTTTGCTAATGAGGACATCTGTTTGCACCTTTCTAATCTTTAGATTATATTCTTATATACTACAAACTCTAGCATCAAACTTTTTAAAAGGATGATAATTGAGTATTTTTAGTGTTTACCTCATGATTTGTAAGAATTCTTCCAAACTTTTTCACGTTTGTGATAATGGAGAGGAGTTAATTTGTCATGTTAGTGAAGCTTTCATTTTCCTTCGTCATGAAGAGCTCCCACTCTATCACATACATCTTCAACCAGCAAGATTTCATAAGAGTTGTGCCATTATGGTAGTTTTCCAAGGCCATCTATATCCCATGTATAGTTAGGCAATGTTAAACTTTACCAATCTCTTTTCTTGACATTGAGCTTAGTAGAATAGTCATTGCCCTTTTGTTCTTGCCATTAGACTCTCTATAATTCTCCACCTATTCTTTCCTTGGAATTAACTCTTAACTACTATCCACCACCTTAGTCTATGGTTTCCATTTTTTGACTATAGTATCCCATAAATCTACCACGTCACTATCTAGGTGTATCTTTACTCTATACTTTCAATAAGTATAGTCGAATCCATCAAAGAAAGGTTTGAGATGAGTATGTATTTCTTCTTGTGCCATGATCTTTCCTCACACAATTAAGGCTTGAATCAAGGTTTTGCTCTAATACCACTTGTTGGCCCTTATGCACTAAGAAGGAAGGGTTAAATTGATTAGAAATTAAAATTTTAGAGGGAAGGTGAATTATGCAAGTTTAGAAAGAGTAGAAGAATAGAACACACATGAATTTATAATGGTTTGAGTGTTAACAAACCCTATGTCCACTATCCAATTCATCTAATTGGGTATTCCACTAATTCTAAATGGTGTTTTACAAGCTCACACTAAACTTTGCAATTTATGTTTTTACAAATACTCATATATGACCTTTCAAGTGTTTTCCTAAGCTGACACTCAAACCTATAGAAGCATTTTTCTAAGGCTCACTCTTAAACCCAATCCCAAAGATGTTTAAAGGCTCAAACCAAACCTTGTATAACTCAAATACAAAGAGTAAATAAGAGAGAGAGAGATAGAGAGAGAGTTGAGAAATAAATTTGCAAAAGTTTGGCCTTAGTAAATGTTATTCGCTTACATTTATGTCTATTTGGTGGAGTATTTATAGGTTACTCCCACCAAAGAGACATTAAAGACAAAATTAGCTCCATATCTTAAAAGTTGGTGACAAATTTCTGCATTTAATGCTTATCAGACAAGTGTAGTGATCAAGATAAAGAAGTCACTATCACAATTCAAGTATTGCTCTAGATTTTGCTTGTTCTAGGTTGAGATACTTAATTGTGTCAATGGCTAGTTCACATGGCAACTTAATATTGGTTATTATCAAAACTAGCCATTAGAACCCACTTTTGCTACTCAATTATCTCGAACACGACTAGGAGATAGCGATCGTGATTAAGTTTGCACTGGAAAAGCTGACCGAGAACTTGGAACGTGAAATAGTTTCAGTCAAATTAAATTGTGTTGAATGAGGGTCACAATCTTGACATCTATATAGTTACCATGAATCTTGAAATTTTGAACGACTCCTTGACACTTGGAAAGCTTGAATTGGTCTTTAGGTGCTCCTTCTTAAAGTTTTGAGCGTTGCAGTCAAGACTCCCACTGCGATAATAATCCTGAAACAAATTGTCTAATTTGTGTCCAAGTTTTGGCATGGTTGCAGTTACTACTCAGGGGTTAGCAGTCATGATGGAGACTCTGAATTTTATTTTTTTTCTATTCAACTTTCATTGAGGTTCTAACTTAATTTCTATAGTCACAACACTTAGAGTAGATGTTTAGAACCTTTCAATCTATGATGTCAAGATCAAAAGAGACATTTGACCTATGTTTGACCAATCTAGTCTAACATTATAAGTGGAATATACCTAGACATTTAAAAATGGATTGCCCTTATAAGAAGAAGAAGAAGTCACCATCTAAGAGAATCACAAGAAAGCTCTAAGAGCTTAAACTTTGGATAACTCAAGCTTTTTGAAAGAAGAAAAAGCTCAATGAAAGAGAGGATAAACTTGTGCTTCACAGCTATTGACTAATTACAAGAAGAGAAAAGTGAAGAAGAGGATGTTGACCCTTATGCACTAAAAAAGGGGCATTAAATTGATGGAAATTTTAAAATTTTGGAGGGATTCTAAATAAATTAAATTTAAGGAAAGGGAGAAGAGGAATCAACACAAGCAATTTATAGTGTTTTAGGTGTTAACAACCCTATGTCCACTCCCCAATTCCTTAATTTGACACTTCACTAACTTTTCAAAGGTGTTTTATAAGGTCATACCAAACTTATAAGTGTTTTCTCAAGGCTTACACTAAAACCATTTAAAATTATGTCTAAGCCGTACACACAACATTACATAAGAGTTTTTCTCACTTAGGCTCACTCTAAAACCCAAACCCAAAGTGTTTAAGGCTAACACCTAACCCTTAACAATCCAAGTACAAAGAATAAATGAGTTTAAGCTTAAAGAATTAAAAGTGTAAGATTTTAGACATAATATATGGCAATTCTCTTACATTCAAAGTTATTTGGTAAGGTATTTATAAGTTCCAACCACCAAAGAGCTATTATAATCAAAATTGTGTAAATCTCCAAGATGTGGTGGCAAATCTTAGACTAAATGCTTATTAGAGGCAAAATGCAGTCAAGACAAGGGTTTCATAATTGTAATTTATTTTTTGTGATGGATTTTGCCATTTCTCGATCATCAAATGTGTCTGATGACTAGTGACACTTGGCACTTAAGCACTAATCCTTTAAAAAACTAGCTATTAGTACCTTTGAACAAAATACAAAGTCATGGTTAAGATTTACTCAGCACAGTTATAACCTAAATAGTGTTGGAATAGGGGAGTGTTACATTCATCACAAATAAAACTAAAGGATCATGTTTCAACTTGAGGGTACATTGCAGTCGCTACCATAATTTGTGATCATGAACTTCAAATCCTTCAATGTCTCATTAGATAAGTGGCACTCAATAGTTGGCTTATTGGGTGACCGTTGGAGGACTTCTTAAAGCTTTTAAAAGCCATGTTTGTGAAGCTTGTGAGTGCCTTGAATTTTGCAGCTGCACTCGAATGAGTGGAATCTTGCTTGTGACTTATAGTTTTATCGATCATTAGAGGATCGAGATGACAGGGGTCATACTTTGGTAATAATCCTTAATCACGACATGTTATTAGACCAATAGGGGGTACCTTTAGGTTTTGTACAATTTCAAAGCCATTAGTTACCAAAAGCACGATAATATGTTGGTACTACCCATAAAGAACATGGAATCACCACTTCCATTTGGTCGAGACAAGAGTCTGGCGAAGGCAAAATCTAAACCTAATGTAAGTCAATTAAAAGGCCTATTTTGTTTTCATCCCATCAAAGTTTGAGTTCAAAATTTGGGTATGACTTATGGAAGAGGTTAGGCTTCCTCAAACTGCCCGGATATTAGGATACGACATTTGGGCATCTTTAGTTCATTTTTAACATTTTAGTCGAGTTATTGATTAGTCAAACTATCACCCTTAGGCATACATCTAAACACGATCCAATCCAAAAAAAATGAAGTCATCAACTCAAAAGAGAAGTGGGGTCATACATCATGATATAAGGTCTTAGCATGCATTCTCATCCATTCACACACATGATCATCTATAATGGGGAAGGGGTCATGTGACATGGCATAGGGTTTTAACATACATTATCATCCATTCACATAAAACGTAACTATGCATACTTATATAACCCATATGGAAAAGTGGTTCAGACTAAGTTCATGGTCTAACTTTAATTAATCACACTAACACCCAAAGGAGAAAATAGGTTAGTAATGAGTTAATATGAGAAGTAACCAAAGAAAACTTAAAATGAACTAGGAAAGGCAAACAAAATCGAAATTACTCATCTTACCTTATCTCTAAAGTTAAGGTATCCTAACACTCATTCTAAGTCCATGGTAATACATTCAATCATCACAAAACATAATGTAAAACATAAACAAAATGCATGGATGATGAACAAAAGGAAAGATGCATATAATACAAGCCATTTATAGGACATTAAATGGCCTAGGGCAAAGATTCACCTCAAATGATATCATATGGTTGATGAACCCTCCGTCATATTACTCACAAAAAGGTAAAAATAGATGGCATAACTACCTATTACAGAAGTTAGGGTGCCAAATCAAAAGAAGAAATTAAAGAACTAAAGCACTATTCACATAACTAACACATAAACCCCAACACTAAGGAGGCTTTCATGGTCAAGGGAATCTCCAGTTCCTCACTTCAACACTACCTCTTAGTGTCTGAAACATAACCAAAAACTAAATCATAATCTCAAAGGGGCAAAAGAACACAAAAGCATTTTAGGTGAGATTAGTAAGGGAAATCATTTAAAAAACCAACAAAACTCCATTTTTGAGGTGAATAGGGGTCCTAAGTCATTGAACCTTACCCTATTTTATTATTAAGGTCATAAAACATCATAGAAACTCCATTCAAAAAAGAAATTTGACAGAATAAAGAAAGAACTTTCTGTTGTGTTGTAGGAAAACTAGGTTGTACCACTATGGAGAAGGATTATGCTACCTTGGAAGAGGGTCATACAACTTACTAACAAGGCTGCAAAACTCTAATTTCCTAGGTTTCCAAAATAGAAAAGAAAGTAAATAAGAAGAAATAAGAAGGGAAGAAGGATCTTAGGTATGTCCTAATGATATCTTTGCCCTAAGAAGCACATAACAAGTTTAATATCCTCTAAAATGCTTAAGGTAATACAAAAATGCAAAGATTACCCTGGAGAAAGTGGGGTAAGGGTAGGGTTTGAGTTTTCTGTGTCTAGGAGTGTATGAGAATTGATTTCGATAGAGTTTTATTATGGTTTTTCCAAGCTTACCTTATCTTCAAAATATAGGATATTTGTAAGTGTTGGATGGGTGCATAATGCCAAAAATAGTTCTGGTTGCATCATGGACACATCCAATCATAGAGAAGGAGAATGTTGTATTGGAATTAGGGCTTGCAATTAGGTTATACAACCAAGAATGGGTTATACTTCATTCTGCTATGGTTATACAACCTATAGATTAAAGGGGGGATTGGTTCCTAAAGTTTCTATAGACTAGGATTTTAGAAAGGGTTGTATAACCTTATGCAAGGTTGTACAACCCTGACAAGTATATTTAGGCCTAGCTTGGGTTTGGTATTAAGCTTGGTTTGGATTATGGCCTTTGGCTTTTCCAAGGTTCCATATCGCGTTCCATCCCATTATTTGAGCAATTTCCTTATCATTATGGCGATTCGGTTTAGTGATTTTATCATTAGGCCTTGTATCCTAAGGTATAAATTCTGATGATTAAAGTTTGTCCCTTATTTTAGAGGGCTTGGAAAATAACATTTGAGAAATAACAGTTACACAAGACAAAAGAAAGCGTTAGTCAACAACTTAAATACTAGTTAAAAAATACATAAGGATACAATTTCCTTAGGATCTCCTCGAGCAAGTACTAAGTTGTTTGGTAGCCCTCTAGCAAATACCAAGGTGGAGCTTCTCCTTTCAGCAACCCCTTAACAAATACTGGAGTTGATCATCCTTCAGTAGCTCTCAAGTAGGTACTGAACTTCTTTACAGCTCTCTAGTAAGTACAAAGGTTGAATTTCTCCTTCCAACAGTCATCTAAAAAGTACTGGAGTTGATCATTTTTTAATAGCTCTCAATCAGTTACTGAACTTCTTGGCAGCTTTCCAGCAAGCACTAAAGTTTAATTTATCATTTAATCATCCTTCTAGTAAATACTATAATTGATTATTCTTTAACAGTTCTCAGGCAAGTACTGAACTTTATGGCAACTCTTTAGTAAGTACTAAGGTTAAGTTTCTCTTCATAGGTGTTTTAGTCTTTCTAACTGGCGATTATGGCTTAAGGATGCCATCTAGGTGGTCATTGTGTCATTCGAGCCCTTTTAACGCTGATAAAACTGAATCTATATCTATATAGCCCTTATGACTGTCCTGGGGGTTCGTTCATTTTTGAAGGTAATGGGCTTTGGGGCTCACATGCTGAAGTGCCTCCTTAGGTTGTTACCATTTCTAAGAGAAAGAGGTTTTCCATTACGAAAAAAACTTATGAGATTTTGGAGAGGCTAATTTAGTCTTTGATGGATACCTTGGTATCTTGACTTGAATAAAAAATGTTGAAGTGTTATTTATGTATTCTAAAAGGAGTGAGGGTATTTTGGTAATTTGATCATAATTAGGCTTGATGAGAAACTGAGGGTATTTTGATAATTTGGTCTTAATTAGGCTTGAGGATAAACTAGGGGTATTTTGATAATTTGGTCGTAATTAGGCTTTATAAGAGTTTAAGGAGAGAGTTGCGCCTGCTAGGCCTAGCCAGGGCCATTATAAAAGGTCTTTGAGAGTGATTTATCCTCATTCAAGTCATTCTTCTTCCCTATCTAAGCTTTCTCTCTATAGGCTTTACACTTAGCTCTTAGACTACCTTAGCTCTTTTAGGTGACCAATATGGTTGTGTTTCATAATGATGAGATTTTCAACATTGAGAAGGAGATTTTTTATAAGGACCTCTTGACTATTGACGCTATAGGCCAACTGCAATCCTTATGGGGATTCAATCGAGTAAGCTAGCTGAAGAATATTACTACAAAGATGATCCCTCTTGGTTTTTCTCCTTTGACAGTTAACAATTTATACCATCAGCTTGTCAAAGCCACCTTGGGAATGTTAGGTATAATTTTGTCTTGTCAATTTTATTTCATTTTTTTCATGCACTTTATCATTGCAAGCTCCAAGTGTTACCCCTAAATTTACTCCTTGCCTTTTATTTTTGATGAAAATCTATTTTTTGTCTATAAGTCTAGTTGTTTACCTTGGTTTGCATGCCTTAAGCTTTATTTTACAACCTACACAAGAAAATAATTAGAATTAACTCAGTGAGATTTTAGAGCAATTAGGGAACATACATGAGTGAATAATTCATTATCTCTATAAATTTGTCTGTCTTGTTTGTATTTTGTCCTTTTTTTCAGAGTTGTTATAATTATACAAAATGACCCATATACTAATATTTTATTACCTCCTGCTTTTCCTTTTTAGGGAATTGTCTCCTTTTAAAAAGGAAGCAGATCCAACGGTCCTACCGAGGCATGGGGTTGTACATTGCACCATTAAGTTATGGCTCGTTTGGAGGGGACCGAGATCTAGACCTTCTTCAGATGCTTCTTGATGAAACATTGAAAATTGACTTATCGATAGTGCATGCATTGGTGAAGTGATGCATGGACATAACCCATACTTTTTACTTGCCTTGATTAATGAGGTTACCATCACTCTTAGGGACTTCACCTTTCTGATCGACTTATGATTTGTAGGCATTTCTCTACCTACTGACTTTGGTGTACATTAACAAATTCTTTAGCAGGATTATTTACTAGAATCCTTGGTTGTGTTTTGCTGCTGCAAGGGAGTAGGACCATGACGAGGTCAAGCATTCAGACTGGTGTTTTTGCTATTACTAATGATAGTCCTATTGAGGCAGATGATCAGCAAATGAGTTGTTGCTTACTATACGCCTTGTTAGGATCTGTGTTCTCGAATGCTTCTAAGGTGGTGAAGCTATAAGCTTACAACACCGCTTTAACTGGAGGTATATGGCTTTGGCATACCTCTATCACTATCTTGATTGATGCTCCCAAGACCAAGGCTACATGTTCGATGCTTAGAGAATCCTAATTGTGAGTATTGTTGATCTCTCTTATTCTTTATACTTTGGTTATACTTCATTATTTTAATGCTTATACTATCCTTTATTGACAAACGTGGGTTATCGAGCTGGGCTTACTATAGGGAATGGATCCTATAAATGATGCAGGGGTTGGCTATTGTTTGGCATGGTACAACCTGGTGAGTTATAAGGATTCCCTTATAACTATCAAGCATGTTGACCTAAACACAAATGCCATGGACTTGGAATTCTTCCTATATTAACATCAATGTTTTGGTCATGATTATCTATTGAATTATTTGGTCATATGTTCATAGTGATTTTGTGTCTCTATTTCAGTTATGCCTCGACTAAATGGATCCTATGAAGACTTAGTCACTAAAGGTTGTAGAGGCTAAGGCTATCTCCAACGGTCATCAATTGATATGGGGGCCCTTCATTCAAGAGTGGTATATAGGATAACGCATCTTTTGCTAGCATGATGGTTTGGATGAGTGACCAATCCCATAGAGTCCACCCACTAGTTTGTTTTAGGCAAAATATCTCAAGGGCGCGAAGCTAGCTGTGGCCTTGCATTATGTATAGGGAGCAATTATCTTCTGTTGGAGTCCTCTATAGGTCTTGGATGATTAGCGCACTCATTGTGAGCCTTCCCTTGGTTGAGTCAACTATCCACTCATTCTCGTACTATGCACCTGATGAAGGGATTGTTCTATAGCACATAGGTCGAGGTATCACTACCCAGACTTCCTAAAGGCCTTATGATTCTACTTTTGGATCTAGCTTGACAATTGTTCGAGATCATAAATTGTCCCATAGATCTACTCCAGGAGGTAGGAACGTGTAGTAGTGGTTACTTTAGCCTCCATGTTAGACAGTAAGTTGGAGTCTTGAATGGCTTCATTGACTGGGTCGATGATGTCAATGCAGATTACCCGATCTATCTATGCTTTTGAGCTAGTTAAGACCACTTACATGGGTTTCTTATTTCTTTGCATTTACTATGTCTTAATTACATTATAAATTATATCTCTAAGTACATTTTTCTTTTCCTCTCTACAAATTTCTTGTGTCTAGGTGAAAACCATGGTGGATCTAATCGCTACACTGAAGATGACTGTGATGTAATAGACACATCTTATGCAAATTAGTGAAACATAGACAAAATAATATGTGTCTGTATGTTCATGGTTCATGTCTTATGTTTTTTGTGTCCTAAACACCCTAACCCTCGTGTTTCGTGCAAGAGATGATCTCGCGTCAGAATCGTAAGATCACAGAAAGGGATTAGTATATTACATAGGTGGAGGAGGAGATGGAGAATCTTGTCCAAAGAGTCAGAGATTATGTATATGTGGATAGAGATGGTGAGGTTGAAGAATCTAAGGTGATGCCTTCTAGAAATGGAGGAAACTGAGCACTAAAGACCCCCACCCTTTGCTGTTTAGGATATTTTTCCTTTTTATTTTCCTTCTCTTTAGTACAGCTCATTTGATATATATTCACATAGTTATGTAGTTTATTGGGTGATTTGGAAGTCCCTCTTTTTTGGTTATTTGTTTAGGACATGCTAGGATAAATTGAAGTGATATTGCATCCACTTTTATTGAACTTTGATATTTTTTTTGTTAACACAAAAATTTGTTTCTCTTTCCCTAATTGTATATCTCATGTAATATTCCCATCGAAATTTATTAGCATTATAACATAAACATATTCATTGCATAAATAACATGAAATCCCATATGAGCATATGCATTGGATAAATGATTATTTAGATACATGAATTGGATAAGCACGATGATGACATATGCACCATTGCATTTGGGACACTTGAACATATAATGTAATGTTTGTATAGTTGCATACAAAATTGTTTTATGTTGTGTGCATGTTATAGCATCATAAATAACGGTGTTATAGAGCTTATTTTAAATAATAAGGAGCATCAAGGTATTAGGAGATGGATGGAGGTACTTAAAGAGTAAAGAAGATAGACTAAAAGAGGAAAGTTAACTTCCAACCAATAGGAATGCAACACAATGATTTGGTCTTATTATAATAGGTTTACAAGTGGAATTTTTAACCCTTTAGGATCAAAATACAAAGCATAGATATGAGGTAAAATAGAAGAAAGAGAGAACTAAGGAAGAAAAAAAGGGAAAAAGAAGAAGAAGAAGAAGAAGGAGAGGGAGAAGAGTGAGTTGCCTAAGGAGGAAACCTAAGGTTTTTTTATTCTAGGACAATAGGACACTTAATTTATCTTCTTCTTAAGTGAAATTAACCTCTAATAACATGTTAATAATGCATGGTTAGTGAGAATTATGGAGTATTTGAGGTAGAACCCTTGGACAGAAGTTGAAATTTAAAAGAACATGAGCTGATTGTGTTAATTTTATTGTTAGAGCAGAATTTTGTACCCACGATTTTGCAACCCTAAAAGAGGAATTAGAGAGTGAAAAATATTAAAGTTGTAGCTTTATCCCTAATCTAAATGAATATGAAACAATTTTGCTTGATTTGGTGTGTGTGAGGAATTATGGCTCATTCATTAGGGCTGGTTCACAACCAACTGAAATCACCTCAGTCTTTTTGTTTTCTTATATTTTGATGGCCTTACGTTCTGATATTGACAAAGTGTAAAACGTGAAATTTATAGGGCTATATCCTTTATAAACACCTATAAAGCAGTTTAGATTGATTTGTTGTGTGAAAAGAGATATGGCTCATTAATTGTGACTGACCCTTTACCCGGATGAAACCTCACCTATCTTTTCATTAAATTTTCAAAGAATTTGATAGCCATATATTAAGAATTTGGTGATGTGTTAAACTTGAAAGTTGTATATTTATATGTTATCTACATGGCTGTAAAATATTGTTACCGAATTTTGTATGGTTGTTGAGATATTGCCCCTTCATTATGACTAATTATCACCATGTTGAAAATTTCCTCACCCTGAGATTAGTAATTTGTTTTGGTGATTTTATAAACTGAATTAGACAATGAGTAAAACATGAACAATGTTCGTTTATGTGTTGCATAACTTTTGGTAAATCAATTTTGCAATTTGATTAGTACAATTTGAGATATACCTAAGAATGTATGACCTACTCAGACTGAGATAACATTGAAACAGAGCAAAATTCAAAAATTCAACCCATTTTTTATATGTCTTATATTAGCCTAAAATTTGAATATGTTGTATCATTATGTGTCTAGTTTATTCAAAAAAAAAAAGAATAAATTCATTTGGATAAGTAGATCTAGAAATATTGCAGTGATAGTGTAGCAAGCTCAGGCTGCCATGTAAGGACAAACATGCATAAACACTAGGTCCACTTGCATGGATAATGTCATGGTTGCATACCAAGCATTCATAATCATTTTGGTATACGTATAATCATGTGTGTATTAAATGCTAGTATCTCAACACTTTGAGGAAGCCCTAGAAAGAGAGAACCAAACCTACCGTAAAGGTTGGTTACATCAAAAGGTGAGTAAAAACGATAATTAGATTCTAGTATGTATATGTGTGATAATTTTATGATGTGATTATGTCTTATTGCATGTACATGTGATTGAATTGTTACCTTTTACATATGAACACAAGTCAGGTGAGAATTGTATGGTCTCAATGATTACTTGGTATACCATTGTTATGAACACTTGCATATGCAACTAAAAGGATGTTGTGATCGACTTGCCAAACACTTGCAAATCACTTGGAAGATGGACTAATATGTCCCATTGCCACATGTTATGGATCAAATGGTTCACTTGTTATATGCTAGCCAACAAAATCAAATGCCACTTGAATCACATGAATTATCGAGAGTCGTGTTTGTCTTGCAAGGTCACGATACAAAAATAAATCTATTGCACTTGCACTTGTATAGTCAATTGTTATACTTGTAATATATCCTGATGATATTCTTATGTTGGTTGTGCCATAAGAATTTGATTATTGTTTTTAGTCACTTAGTTGAGACTCACCAAATCACAAATTTTTTTTTTTAGATACTAAAGCATAAGATTAGACTTTTTGGTGCTTAGAGTTTTGCATCGAGACACATGGACCACAGGTCGTCGACTGAATTTCAACTCTCTCTCTCTCTCTTCTTGTGTCATGTAAATACAACTAGATAGGAACCATCTTATAGTCACTAGCCTTAAAATTAGTTAACATATATGTGCATTAAATACATGTTTAATTATGTATGTATAATGAATAAAACCCTTATGCATATGTATTTTGGACATGAATGCTATGAGTTTTGTTAATGGAAATGGTCGTTACAGTTTTTGGTATCAAAGCAAGGATAGGTTCCATAGTGACATATATATGAACATGACATGACATTTGCATTATTATGCATTATCATATGACATAGTCTTATATGTCTATAGGGTATTAGCATAGGGTAGTCATGGTAGTGCCCATGGCTCACCAAGAAGAGAGGAGACAGTCAATTTGCATTCCATATAAGCATCATGCTAACCATTAAGAGATCAACATGCTGTCACAGTTAGATCTCTTACACATTCTCATGCACAACACATATCTCATGGGTAACCACAACATAAAATTGGTGAACCAACAATGCAAGGTCTAGAAAATTTAAAGAGAGAGAAGATATGACAAATTAAGAAAACAACCACAAATCCATCAATGGTAGAGACATGACTAAAGAAAACACAGAGAGTTTTGAATTTGATGAAATGCACATCAAAAGAAAAGTTTGATTATGCAGTGTTGCTATTACATGGGGATACATATGATTAATGGGAAACCATTTCAGGGAGTGATGCCTAGCCTCATGTGCTTACATGGGATGATTTATAGCATGAACAATACTTAAGGAGTATGTTGCAAATTTTGAGAAAAAAAATAGTTATTTGCTAAATTAAGCAACTGTGAGTTCTAGATTAACCATGTGGTATTTTTAGGACATATAGTTTCACAAAAGGGTATACACGTGGATTCAAACAAAATCAAAGCAATAGTAAAATGGAAAACCCTAAAGAATGTTATAGAAGTCTAAAGTTTATTAGGACTAACTAGTATTATCACTGATTTATTAAGGGGTTTTCACTTATAGCTACTTCTTTGACTAAGTTACTTTGAAAAAATGTAACATTTTTGTGGTCTAAAGTATGTCAGGAGAGTTTTGATGAATTAAAAGATAGATTGACATCAACTCCAGTGTTAGCCATTCTAACTAGTAAGGGAGGATTTGTAGTATATAATGATTCCTCACATCAAGGTTTGGGATGTGTTCTAATGCAGCATGGTAAGGTAATTACATATGCATCTAGAGAATTAAAACCTTATGAATTATCTTATCCAATACATGACCTATAACTTGTTGCCATTGTGTTTGCTTTGAAAATATGGAAACACTACTTGTATGAAGAAACTTTACAGATATTTATAGATCATAAAAGCTTGAAGTATTTGATGAGCCAAAAAGTATTAAATATGGGACAGACGCAGTGGTTAGAACTGCTAAAGGATTATGATTGTACCATTGAGTATCACCCAGGGAAATATGGTTATTGATGCTTTAAGCAGGAAGTCAAGAAGTGATGCAGCTTATTTACATGTATTTCCATTGTCTTATTTAGTTCAATTACGAGTTATGAATACGAAACTAAATATACAATAAAATGGGGGTAATGATTGCTACTTTTCTAGTGAGACCAATGTTGCATGATGAAATGAAAGAAGCACAGGACAAGGATCGAAAGTTACATAGAATGATTGAAATGGTAAAACATGGGAGACATGGAGATTTTGATATTCAAAATGATGCCTTGATGTTGGGTTCTCGTATTTGTGTGCCTAATTTGATAACTTATGAAGAGAAATCCTAGAAGAAGCGCATAATGCTCCATATGTCATACATCTAGGAATGACGAAGATGTATAATATACCCTGCGATCTCATTTTTGATGGCCTAAGATGAAGAAAGATGTAGCAACTTATGTTTCAACATGTTTGACTTATTAGCATATCAAAAGGGAACATCAAGCACTGACTGGAAAATTGAAACCATTAATGATTCCAATATGGAAATGGGAAAGAATAACCATGGACTTTGTATATGGGTTACTAAGGACTTTGAATAAGAATGATGCTATATGGGTGATCATTGATAGACTAACTAAATCAGCTCACTTTTTTCCTATTTGATGGGGTAGTTCACTTAAGCACTTAGCTAAGAAATATATGGATGAAATTGTCAGATTACATGGTGTTCCAGTATCCATTGTATCAGATAGAGATCAACAATATACATCTCGATTTTGGGTTAGTTTGTAATAGGTTTTAGGTACCAAGTTGAGTTTTAGTACTGCTTTTCATCCTCAGACCGATGGGCAATCATAAAGGACAATTCAAACACTTGAAGACATGTTTCGAGTTTGTATAATAGAGTTCAAAGGTACATAGGATGAATATATTTCCTTGATTAGATTTGCTTATAATAATCATTATCATAGCAGTATATAGATGACACTATATAAAGCACTATATGGAACAAAATGTCGCAGTTCTATCTACTAGGATGAATAAGGGATATGTTTTTTAGAAGGGCTAGAACTAGTGTAAGATACTATGGACAAGGTGAAGGTAATCAAGAGCAAACTTAAAGTAGCACAAGATAGCTAAAAGAGCTATGTAGAATAACACATAAGAGAAATGGAATATGAGGTGGGAGCCAAAGTGTTCCTTCAAGTTTGACCATGGAAAATAATAATTCGATTTGGTAAAAAGGCTCCCTATGAGATCCTAGAAAGAATCGGTCCATTGGCTTACATGCTACAACTACCACTTAAGATGGCTTAGATTCATGATGTATATGAGTATGCTAAGAAAGTATCAGTCTAATCCTACACATATACTTAGGGATCCAACAATAACAAATTACAGACGATGTAAGTTACATTGAAGAACTAGTAGAAATCATTAGTTATAAGATAAAACAGTTACAAAATCATGAAATCCCTTTCTTTAAGGACCTATGGAGAAACCACTCACAAGAAGAGGCCATATGGGAAAACATGAAATGATAGTATCCACATTTATTTACAGGTATTAAATTTCGAGGACGAAATTCTTTATAAGAGGGGAAGAAATGTAACATCCCCATCCACATTCATTGGTATTATCACAAGAACATATTTATTGCATAAATGATATGAAATTCAACATGAACATATGCATTGGATAAATGATCATTTAGATATGCGAATTGGATAAGCACGATGATGACATATGCACCATTGCATTTGGGACACTTGAACATATATGTAATGTTTGTATAGTTGCATCAAAAATTATTTTATGTTGTGTGCATGTTATAACATCATAAATAATGGCGTTATAGAGCTTATTTTAAAGAATAAGGAGCATCAAGATATTAGGAGATGGATGGAAGTACTTAAAGAGTGAAAAAGAGAGATTAAAAGAGGAAAGTGAACTTCCAACCAATAGGAATGCAAAACCATGATTTTGTCTTGTTATAATAGGTTTATAAGTGGAATTTTTTACCCTTTAAAATTAGAATATAGAGCTTAGATGTGAGGTACAAAAGAAGAAAAAGAGATATAAGGAAGAAAGAAAGGGAAGAAAAAGAAAAAAAAAAGAGAGAAAGAGAGAGAAGAGTGACCTGCCTAAGGAGGAAACCTAAGTTTTTCTAGTTCTTAGACAATAGGAAACTTAATTTACCTTATTCTCAAATGAAATTAACCTCTCATGACATGTTAATCATGCATGGTTAGTGAGAATTAAGGAGTATTTGAGGTAGAACTCTTGGATGAAATTTGAAATTCAAAATAACAAGAGCTAATTGCGTTGATTTTATTATTAGAGCATAATATTGTACTCTTGATTTTGCAACCCTATAAGGGGAATTAGAGAAAGTGCAAAATATAAAAGTTGTAGCTTTATCCCCAATCTAAATGAATATCAAACTGTTTTTCTTGATTTGGTGTGTTGGAGGAGTTATGGCTCCTTCATTAGGGTTGGTTCACAACCAACCGAAATCACCTCAGTCTTTTTGTTTTCTTATATTTTGATGGCCTTATGTTCTGATTTTGACAAAGTTAAAACATGAAATTTGTAGGATTGTATCCCATATAAACACTTGTAAAGAATTTTGGATTGATTTGTTGTGTGAAAAGAGATATGGCTCATTGAGTGTGACTGACCTTGCACCCAGATGAAACCTCATCTATATTTTAATTCTGTTTTACAATAATTTGATAGCCATAGATTAGAAATTTAGTGATGTGTTAAACTTGAAAGTTGTATATTTATATATTATCTACATGTATGTAAAATATTGTTACCAAATTTTATATACTTGTTGAGATATTGCCCCTTCGTTATGACTGATTATCACCATGTTGAAAATCTGCTCACCCTGAGATTGGTAATTTGTTTTGGGGATTTTATAGACTAAATTAGACAATTAGTAAAACATGAACAATGTTCCTTTTTATGTTGCATAACTTCTGGAAAATTGTTTTTGCAATTTGATTCGTACAATTTGAGATATATCTAAGAATGTATGACCTACTCATACTGAGATGATATTTAAACAGAGCAAAATTCAAAATTCACCCCATTTTCTGTGTGTCTTATATTGGCCTAAAATTTGAATATGTTGTATCATTATTGTCTAGTTTATTTAAAAAAAAAAAAAAGAATAGAGTCATTTGGATAAGTATATCTTGAAATATTATAGTGATAGTGTAGGAAGCTCAGGTTGCCATGTAAGGAAAAAGATGCATAAACACTAGGTCCACTTGCATGGATCATGTCATAGTTGCATACCAAGCATTCATAATCATTTTGGAATACTTATAACCATGTACGTATCAAATTTTAAGATCTCAGCACTTTGAGGAAGCCTTAGAGAGAGAGAGAGAGAGAACCAAACCTACCGTAAAGGTTAGTTACATCAAAAGGTGAGTAAAAATGATAATTAGATTCTAATGTGTATATGTGATAATTTTATGATGTGATTATGTCCTATTACATGTATATGTGATTGAATTGTTACCTTTTACATATGAGCACAAATCAATGAGAATTATATGGTCTCAATGATTACTTGTTATACCATTGTTATGAACACTTGCATATGGAATTAAAAGGATGTTGTGACCGACTTGTGAAACACTTATAAATCACGTGGAAGATGGACCAATATGTCCCATTAGCACATGTTATAGATCAAATGGTTCACTTGTTATATGCTGGCTAACAAAATCAAATGTCACTTGAATCACATGAACTCTCAATAGTAGTGTTTACCTTGCAACGTAATGACACAAAAATAAATCTATTGCACTTGTACTTGCATAGTCAATTGTGGTACTTGTAATATATTCTGATGATATTCTTATGTTGGTTGTGCCATAAGAATTTGATTATTGTTTTTATTCACTGAGTCGTGACTCACCAAATCGCAAATTTTTTTTTTCAAATACTGAAGTATAAGATTGGACATTTTGGTGCTTTGATTTTTACATCGAGACACATGGACCATAGGTCGTCGGTTGAATTCCAACTCTCTCTCTCCTTGTGTCATTTATATACACCTAGATAGGAACCAACTTATAGTCACTAGCCTTGGCATGAGTTAACATATATGTACATTAAATACATGTTTGATTGTGTATGTATGAGTTAACCTATAGCTCATTTTAAACCCACTTTATTCATTTGCTTCCTTAAACTCCCCAAATATGGCATGAACCATTTTAAGGTTTGTCTCACTACAAGTTTGATATGATCTACTATGGGCGGCTCTTTTCACTCTCTATTACCTTTCTAATGTTATCTTAACTTTCATTTTTTTACTTGTAGCTTGTGACTTGTGGGACTCCACTACCCATACCTTACCACTTTAGGGAAATATAAATCTATCCTCTGTTAGAGGAATTTGGCGCAATTCTTGACTATCATGTCACAATTGCATGTTAAACCGTACTGCCTCAGCCAGATTACACACTTGTTACGAAGATGGTAGAGTTGTTTGACTTGCGTTAGGAGGAGGTACCAAGTTACACCTTAGGTGAGGAGAAGATTCTTATGACCCTTTTCATTACTCTCTTCCCCTCTATAAAGCAGCTCAAACTCGCATTGCAATAACTATTTTGATAGGCAAATATCTATTGAGAAGGGACGATGGTGAGATCGATTTGCAAATTTTACCGTTTTTGGAGGGAGTGAAGTCAAGGATGACCCTTGTGTCTATAATATTAGGGGCGACAATTATGGTACTTGATAGAGTGGCTTTAGGGGTCAGCGATTCCTTTACGGGGAGCCCACTATTACTTTAGGCATGAATTCTTTTTACAACCATTTTCCTTCTCCTTCTTTTTTCTTTTTCTCATTTGTTTGTCCTTTCTATTCTCCTTTTCCTTTATTATTGCCCTGACTTTTGCTTAGATCGCTCTTATGGGTTTTCAATCTAGTAGGATGCTCAATTTTACCTAGGTTGCCCTTACGAGTTTTCCACCTAACGAGCATCTTCTTTTCATGTTCTCATTATTTTTCTTTTCTTTTTCTTTTTCTTTTTTAGATATGGCTACAAGAGATGTTAAGGACCATTGGTTACCCCAACCATAGGTGTAAGAATTTATTACCCACAACATTATCCAAATCGTCGCCTGACCATATTGACCACTACTAGAGCTGAATGGGTCGAGTGGATGTCCCATATCACTATTACCAACATCTATTGAAGCTACCCATGGTGGAACCTATCATGTGTTACCCTGAGGACATATGGCGATTGCAACATCCTTTCTGCTTTTTCTTCAAGCATTTTACAACCTTGCTCACATGCACTGTTAATTTAATGCTCCCTAGTTTGAGGTATAATTCCACTCTTCATTCATCGAGGGCTCTCTGACCTAGTGCTTCCTAGATAGGGTTGAGACCAGTTCGACTAATCATAACATTTATGACTTCTCTATAAGTTGAGATCCTTAGGATTATGACAGACTATAAAAGTTATAGGCATCACATTAACAAACTATAAACAATGATATTTTATGAGAGAAGAATCGACATATATTTAATTATAATTCAAAGACATGTATGATTAAATTTCCTTTAATTATGTGAATGCACTTCCATATGATATTATGCTTTGCACGAATCATTTACATTTTGTAGAACACAGAATAATTGAATGCATGACCTCTACCTTTAACACCAACACATTAAATCATCTAATTATCCTGCTCAATTCCTTTGTCACCCTGGTCCTCTATTTAGTCATCCCTATCTTCTCACCCAGCTACCCTATCATTGATCCCCTAGCAATTAGTCACATTCTTTCGACTTTTACTATATTCATTTTGCTCATACTTAGGCTCTAAATTTTGCCTAAGCTGCCCTTTTGGGTTTTTAACTTAGCAATCTTCTATTTTCTTTTCTTTTTCCCTCTTCTTTACTTATTTATGCCTAAATTTTTTCCTAAGTTGTCCTCTCAAATTTTTGACTTAGTGAGCTATTTTCCACTTTTCTCACACCTCACATGAAATACTTCTTTAGCTGGTCTAGATTTACATGCTTAACAAATTCATTCCCCTCTATATTTGCTAATTTCACCACTTCACCTGAATATATTTGCTTAACCAAATAGAGGCCTTCCCAATTTGGCATGAATTTCCCTCGATGATCTTAAGTATATGGTCGGATCGCCTTCAGCACCAAATCACTAACCTTTATCATTTTTGGCTTAATTTTCTTATAGAACGAATGGGCCATCTTGGCTTCATACAATTGAATAAGATACAAGGCCTTTAATCTTCTTTCATCCAGTAGAGCCAAATGTTCATACCTATTTCTTACCCATTGGTACTCAGGGAAGTTAAACTTCACCAGTATCTATAAAAACTTCACTTATAACTCAATCAGTAGTGCATCCTCTATTCCATACACTAAGAAATATGATGTGTTGGACTACGTTGATTAAACCTAAGTCATGAACTTCTTTTTATCTTGACAATAGAGATTGATCAATTCTAATGCCTTCATTAAGTGTTATTTTACATATTATAAGTTAGTTTTTGTTATTGGAAGTTGGATGGAGTCCAAATCTCCAACCTTGTAAAGTTCACTCTAATTCACGATTAATGTATTGCAAATCGCGACCGTGAATCAGTCACAAGGAAGGATGAAGCTAGGCCAGAGGAATTCATGGACAGCTTTGATGCCATGACACATGCAAAGTTGGCAAAGCCATAGTCACAGATAAATTCGTGATGTGTGTCACGCCTTAGTCACGACCGCAAATTTCAACCCGTTACAAAAGAGGGAACCAAAGCCACAACCATAACTTTCCAAGTGTCCCAGGTGTCCTTTGAAGATCAAAAATTGCAAGGGCTAATGTTTGTTCACGATCGCAACTCAAGCAATTGAAATTTGCTCTTTAAACAGAGGAATTCATGGTCTCAATCGTGCCCAAGGCATTAATACCTCGCGACTGCAACTTTTGAGAGTGGTTAGAACACAATTACTATATTTTCCTGGATGACCAATTGAAAGCTAACATGTGGACTAACCGTTAGACACAAACAAAATTTTTAGTCGAAACTAGAAATTCACGACCATGAAAAGTTAGTAGCGACCGTGATTTCAGCCTGGCAAGCATTTAGTATTGAATCTGCCTAGCACATTTTTGAGATTTGTTCATAGTTTTAGTCTCACATCTCTTTGGTGGATATGGGCTATAAATACTCCACCAAGCATATGTAAATGCCAATCATTAATTTGTAACCAAACTCTTACAACTTTGCTACTCATTATTTCAATTCTTCTTTATGCTTTAAGTGATTGTTTGGTGTCAGCAATAAACACTATTATAAGAGGTTTTACTGTGAGCCTTGAAAACGCTTCTGAGAGGTTTTAAGTGTGAATCTTGAAAACACTTGTAAGTGATTTTTATGTGAGCCTAGAAAACACAAGTTGTAAAAGTTTGGTGTGAGCTTGGAAACACTATTTGAGTTGAGTGAAATACCCAATTGTAGAGAATTAGGGAATGGATGTAGGGTTAGTTAACACTTGAACCACTATAAACACTTATGTGAATTTCTCTCTTATTCTACTCAATTTCTTAACACCTTATCTTTCATTTTAATTTTTAATTTAACACTAATTCAACCCCCCTTCTTAGTGCCCTAGGCCAATAAGTGGTATCAAAGTCAAGTCTCACAAACAAACCTTAATTGGGTGAGCAAAGATCATGGCACAAGAGGGAATGCACTCACACCTCAAGCCTTACTTTGATGGAGCTTACTATACTCATTAGAAGTATAGGATGGAGATCTATCTTGATACAAATGTGGTGGATCTTTAGGATGTTGTAGTCAAAGAATGGAAGCCACCCACCAAAGTTATGAATGAAAGTGAAAAACTTATTCCAGGAGAAGGGTGTGTCGAAACACAAAGAAGATCAACTGGCAAGAACAAGAAAGTCATGACAATTCTTCTAAGCTCTCTTTCAAGATAAGAGATTGGAAGAGTACAACATTGCCAAACAGCCCATAGGATATGGAAAGCATTGGAGAACTATCATGAAGGCACCACCTTAGTGAAATCCAACCAGTTATAGATGTATGTGATGGAGTAGGAGTTGTTCCTAATGAAGGAGGATGAGAGCATCACCGACATGACCAATACTCCTAGCAATCATCACCAACATGAAGAAGTTTGGCAGGATTCTCACAAATCATGAGGTAAACTCTAAAATTTTAAAGGCTTTACCTCTTGAAAAGTTTGGTGCTATAATGTGCAGTATTCAAAAATCCCATCTAGAAATAAGGAAGGTGCAAACGGATGTCTTGATAGGGAAACTCTTAACTCATGAGTTAGCCTTAAAGAAAGATGATGAAATGAAGAAAATAAGGGGCCAATGAGAAAAATCTGAAAAACATGAGAAGAAAACCTTGACACTCAAGTCCACTTTTAAGGAGAAGAAAGTGAAGGTTAGTTTAAGTGAAGAAGAAAGTGATAAGGAGGAAGAAGAGCTAACAATACTTTCTCGAAAGACTAAGGAGCTCATTAGAATAAGAAAAGAAAAAAGAAACTTCAAGAACGCTACTCCTAATCCTAATGGGAGACCAAATGAAGTCATTTTTTATGAGTGTGGCAAGCAAGGCCACATCAAATATGATTGTCCTAAGCTAAAGAAGAAAAAGAAAAGGGACAAAGAAAATTGGAAAAGCTTCAAGGCCACTCAAGATAATAGCTCAAATGAGGATGAAAAGGATGAGGAGATTGCCAACATATGCTTCATGGCTCAAGAAGACTCTCCTAATGAGGTAAGCACTTCATCTCATTCTCATTCAAATTATGATAATTTAGATGATATAGATGAAGAGCTTCTAGAAGCTCTTATAATGAGATCTAACAAGTATAAGCCACCAACGAAATCTTACAAGAGAAAATGCTCAAAATTAGAGGATGATTACAAATCCCTTAGTAATCTTGTAAGTGAATTGAAAAGAACTCAAAAAATCTATGGAAAAATCTTTCCAAATCATCTTCATCATTGGCTTCATTGAGAAAAGAGAATGACTCCCTAAAAGGAGAAGTCATTGAGCTTAGAAGCTCTATCTCTAAATTTCATAAGGGAAAGGAAGTCTTAGATAACCTAATAGTATCACAAAGGCCACCCTTAATTAGACATGGTTTAGGTTTCAATGGAGCCTCCTCATCATCACATACTACATCTGTTAGACCAACAACACCTCAAACCTCAAGTGTTAAGGTCATAAGGAAGAAAAGTGCTCTAAGCACTAAATTCCTAATGCCTAAAGACAAAGGAAAAACACAAAATGGCTCGAGGCCTACTTCAATAAAGGCCAATCATGCTTACATGTATAACAAGAAGCATGCTCACACACACAAACACAAATAATTCTCCACTACTTCTCATCATTCATGCACTTGCATGCACTTACATAACCAAAGTATGAGAAGGCCTCCTACTTATACTAAGGTTTAACATAGGAGTAAGACTCCCAAGTCTAAACTCCAATGTCACTATTGTATGAAATATGAGCATATTTATATTCATTGTTATATTAGAAAGGCTTACCTCAAGTTAGAGAACCTTTCAACTCCTAACCCCCTAGGACCCAAGTATGCTTGGGTACCTAAGAAAAAGTGATTTTCTTATATTGTGTAGGGATTTGTGGTAGCCATTAATAAATCAAGCAATTGGCATGTGGATAGTGGATACTCTAAGCATATGATGGGCAATAGGAAGCTATTCATAGCATTGAAATAAAAAAAGAAGGTGGAAATGTCACATTTGGTAACAATGCCAAAGGTAAGGTAATTGGCATTGGAACCATTGGTAAGAATGGTTGTTTTTTTATTGATGATGTTTTATTAGTTAATGTCTTACAACATACTTTTTTTAGTATAAGTCAATTATGTGACAAAGGTAATGAAGTCACCTTTGATCTTAGAGAATGCTAAGTCACCAAATTAGTGAATGATGAGGTTATTTTTAAGGGTGAAAGGAATGACAATGCCTACTCAATTGATATAGATAATTTGGCTAACCAATCTTTCAAGTGTCTTATGTCTTTTAGTAATGAGGCTTGGTTATGGCATACAAGGCTTGGACATGTAAGTATGGATCTACTATAAAGCCTATCAAAAGGAAAGCTAGTGGAAGGCCTTCCCAAGCTAAACTTCACTAAAGACAAGACATGTGGTCTTTGCCAAATGGGGAAGCAACATCAAGCCTCCTACAAAGCTAAAAATGTTGTAAGTTCATCTATACCCCTTCAACAAATTCATATGGACTTGATAGGACCTACTGGAAGTGCTAGCTTAGGTATAAAACATTATGCACTAGTCCTAGTTGATGATTACTCTAGGTTTTACTTGGGTGTCTTTTCTAGCTCATAATAATGATACTTTTGATGCTTTTAAAAGTTTTGTAAAAATAATTCAAAATGAAAAATATCACTTCACTTCTTCTATTAGAAGTGACCATGGAAAGGAATTTCAAAATGAGTCTTTTAAAACTTATTATTTGAAGAATGAAGTTTTTCACAATGTTTCAACTCCTAGAACACCACAATAAAATAGTGTTGTAGAGAGAAAAAATAGAACACTAGTAGAAATGGCTAGAACTATTCTCAATGAATATTCTTTATCGAATTACTTTTGGGCCGAAGCCATTAATACTTTGTGTTATATTGCAAATAGAGTTTTTAAAAGACTCATTCCCAATAAAACATCTTATGAGCTATGGAATGGTAGAAAACCCAAGATCTCATACCTAAGAATAGTTGGATGCAAGTGTTATATATTGAATACCAAGGATAATCTTGGGAAATTTGATTCCAAGACTAATAAATGTATATTCTTAGGCTATTCCACCTCTAGCAAAGCATATAGAATGTTTAATAAGAGTTTAATGGTAGTTGAAGAGTCTATGAATGTTTTTTTTTTATGAATCTAGTAAACTTAATCTTGGAAAAGGTATTTTTATTGATGATCTTGTAGGTAACCTTGAAAAATTAGAGTTGGAAAACACTACAAAAAAAGAAGATAAAGATAAGGAAGAAGATGAATCATCAAGAGTAGATAAGGAACCACAATATCAATAAGAAGTTGAGCCAAGTCAAGACCTACCCAAGGATTAGAGATTCTTTAAATATCACCCTAAAGATTTGATAATTAGTGATACCTCTAAGGTTGTAAGTACTAGATCTCAACTTAATCTTTTAGATAATAATCTTGCTTTTATTTCTCAACTTAAGCCAAAATCTATTGATGAGGCTCTTGTTAATGAAAGTTGGGTGATTGCTATGCAAGAGGAACTTAATCAATTTGAGAGAAACAAGGTATGATAACTTGTCCCTAGGCCTAAAGAACACCGAATTATAGGTTCCAAATGGGTGTTTAAGATAAAGTTAGATGAGAAAGGTTTCATCACTAGGAATAAAGCTAGATTGGTTGCTAAGGTTTACAACCAAGAGGGAGGCATAAATTATGAAGAAACATTTGCCCTTATAGCAAGATTATAGGCCATTAGGATTCTTTTATCCTTTGCATGTCATATGAATTTTAAACTCTTTCAAATGGAAGTAAAAAGTGCATTTTTAAATGGAATCATTGAGGAAGAAGTTTATACTGAACAACCTCCTGGTTTTGAGTCTCATAATTTTCCTAATCATATTTTTAAATTGAATAGAGTCTTGTATGGATTGAAACAAGGTCCAAGAGCATGGTATGAGAGGCTTAGTTCATTTCTTTTAAAAAATGATTTTGATAAAGAAAAGGTGGACACTACACTGTTTGTTAAAAGGCACAAGCATGATACACTTATTATACAAATTTATGTTGATGATATCATTTTTTTGTGGTACTAATGAATCTTTTTGTGAGGATTTTGCTAAATGTATGACTAGGGAATTTGAAATGAGCATGATAGGAAAGCTTAAGTTATTTCTAAGTTTACAAACTAAGCAAACCAAAGAAGGGATCTTCATCAACCAAGCCAAATACATAAAGGAGTTTTGCATGGATAGTTGCAATGCAATAAAACCCCCATGAGTGGTGCCATCAAGTTGGGCAAAGATAAATCGGGTAAGACAATAGATGAAAATAGATATCGAGGTATGATAGGATCTCTGCTTTATCTAACTACTTTTAGGCCTGATATTATGTTTAGTATATGCATGTGTGCTAGGTTCCAATCCTCTCCTAAAGAGTCACATTTAAATGTTGTTAAAAGAATTTTCAAATATTTGCATGGCATATTAAACTTAGGTTTATGGTATCATAGGGACTCATCTTTTAGTCTCATAGGTTATTCAGATACGGATTACACAAGTAGTCTCTTAGATAGAAAGAGCACCTTTGGAGCTTACCAATTTATAGGAGAATGTCTAGTATCTTGGTTTAACAAAAAGCAAGTTTCAATTGTCTTATCCACTACGAAAGCTGAATATATAGGTACGGGTTGTTGTTGCACCCAAATCTTTTGGATGAAACAACAATTAAAGGATTTTGGCAAAGTGATTGATCACATTCCCATTAAATGTGATATCACTAGTGCTATCAATCTTTTCTAATAATCCTATTCAACACTTTAAGAGTAAACACATAGACATTAGACACCATTTTCTTAGAGAATATGTCCAAAAGGGTGATGTTGTGTTAGAATTTATTTACTCAAATCATCAACTTATAAATATTTTTACTAAACTGCTCAACAAAGAAAGATTAAACTTCATTAAGAGAGAATTAGGAATGTTTGATGGAAGCTCCATAAAGTGAACATTTGATCTTATGTGTTGATTGTATGTCTTATGTTTTTTTGTGACATGTTCCAAGTGGATCACAACTTTGAATTTTTTCAAAAACTTAATTCTTCTTCTTATCCTTGCTACCTTCTAATTCGCGGTCATAATCCTCTGTTCACGGTAGCGAATTAAATGTCAATGTCACATGAATGGCAAACTTCAATTCGCGGTCATGACTATAATTCTCCACAGTGAATTTAGTCAAGATTTCAAATTTCTTACTGTTGTAGTGCGTACTCCAAAGGAGTTTTTGTCCGTTACTCACATTTTTCAAAAATCGTGGTCACGATCCATGAATTCGCAGACACGATTTTGAGTAACTATCAAGCCATTAAGTGATTTGACTGCCAATCATTTCCAACTCTTCATAAATCTAATTTTAGATGTTTACACACTCCTTTAATGGCTATATAAACCTCATAAATAGTGATTCTCATTACTTCATCCTACTCTAAAACAATTATCCTTCCAAAACTCTCTAAATTCTCAAATTCTCTCCATCTTCTACAATGGCTCATAAGAAGATTTCAAGAGCAGAAAAGAGCAAGGCTGTGGCTCAACCATCTGCTCCCCCAACACTTCATCTAATGAAGAGCATCAAAAAGGAGGAGAAAGTGCTCTTCAAAGCCAACTCTTCAAAAATCATCCTCCTCAACAAAATCCCTTCTACATTTCTGTTGGAGACTCTAGGAATCAATGCAGAAATTTGTGCATTCCTAACGAACTTGGGATGGAATGAGTTCATCTTTCGAGATGAACCTGATTACAAAAAAGCCATTAGGGAATTCATGTGCATGGTTCAACTGATTCGTAAAGTAGAATATTGAGTGGGGCAATACGGGTTAGTTTTTTAGGCTTTTGGTGATCCATATTTCATTACCTTTGAACAACTTTCCTCCCTTTTCAACCTTTAAGTCAGAGAAAACATTCCTTTCATTATCTCTGCTTATATAACAACCATCTATCGCTTTGTAGGGGCACTTGATGAGGAAAATGAAAAATTCCTCATAAAGAAACTCCTTCCTTCTCAGAAATTTCTTGACCTCACCTACCTAATAAACACCAAAGCCATACACTCGAACACATATGCTTATACCTTGGGTGCTTTTGAGGCTAAGAAAATGGAATCCTCCCAAGCCTCCAAAAGGAAGAGGCTCATCATTGAAGAAGGAACCCTACCAGTCACCCCTCCTCAACCAAAACCCAAATCTAAACCATCTCTTGCCACCATTAACTGCAAATTGGACAAGATGATGAGAATGATGAAGAGGCGATTCCAACTTCTCTCACATCTTCATAATGACATGGTGGATTTGCAAGAAAAATTAGGTGTTCCTCTTTGCCATCTTTCGGACTTTATTGAATTTGAAGATGCTCAAGAAGAATAAAGCAATGAAGATATTGAGGATGGGGAACAAGTCGAAGGTAAAGATAATGAAGATGGAGAAGAAACTTTTGGAGATGATGATGACTCTCCAACATTCTATAATAGGAATTTTTTATACTTTTTTTTTTGTTCTTAAATGAAAAATTATGATTCCACAGTTTGTTTATGATTGAATAAAAATGTTTTTTTAAAATTCTTTGTCTTATGTGATTGATGGAATTTACTTTTATGGTTGCATTCTTATTATTTTTGCTCCTTATGAGCACTTATCTATTTATTATGCATTTGTTCTTTTCCCTTATGCACCTTTTTTTTTATTTTGCCAAAGGGGGAGAGGTAAAAGCAATAAAAAATCGAAGTTTAAAGGGGAGAGAAAATAACTTGCAAATAATAACATAAGTTGAGGGGGAGCATCATACTTATAATACATAGAATTTTTTTTTTAGAAATTTCACTTTGATTGATTGAATGCCATAATTAAGAAATTTCACACTTGATCTTTGTATAGAAATTTCTAAGCATTCATTGAATCATTTACCATTCTAACTTCACAATTTCAAAACTTATGCATTTATTTTCCCTTAGTAACAATCTAAGTTGTCAAAATCAAAAAGGGGAATGATTATTGGACTAGGTTGATTTAACCTAAGTCATGAAGCTATTTCGATCTTGACAATAGAGATTGATCAATTCTAATTCCTTCATTAAGTGTTGTTTTGCATATTATAAGTTAGTTTTGTCATTAAAAGTTAGATGGAGTTCAAATCTCCAACCTTATAAAGTTCACTCTAATTTGCGGTAAGTGTATTGCAAATCATGACCGCGAATCAGTCACAAGAAAAGATAAAGCTAAGCCAAAGGAATTTATGGACAACATTATTACCGCGACACATGCAAAGTTGGCAAAGCCATAGTTATAGATGATTTCACAGTGTGTGTCACGCCTTAGTCGCGACTGCAAATTTCAGCTTGTGATAAAAGAAGGAACCAAAGCCACAACTATAGCTTGCCAAGTGTCCCAGGTGTCCGTTAAAGATAAAAAATTGTGAAGGCTAATGTTTATTCTCTATCGTAACTCAAGCAGTTGACGTTCACTCTTCAAATAGAGGAATTCGCAGTCTCAATCTCGCCTAAGACATTGATATCTAGTGATCGCGACTTTTGAGAGTGGTTAAAACACCAACTATATTTTCCTAGATAACCAACATAAAGTTGACACGTGGACTAGCTATTGTACACAAATGGGATTTTCAGCCGAAAATTGAAAATTTACAATCGTGAAAAGTTAGTAGTGACCGTAATTTTAGCCTGACAAGCATTTAATGTTGAATCTTGATAAGCATTTAACACTTAATTTGCTTAGCACATCTTTGAGATTTGTTCATAGTTTTAGTCTAACGTCTCTTTGGTGGATATGGCTACAAATACTCCACCAAACAGATGTAAATGCAAGAGAATTCATTAATTTGTAACCAAACTCTTGCAAATTTTCCACTCATTCTTTCATTTCTTCTTTATGCTTTAAGTGATTATTTGGTGTGAGCAATAAACACCATTATAAGAGGTTTTAGTGTGAGCCTAAAAAACACAAGTTGTAAAAGTTTTGTATGAGCTTTGAAATACCATTTGAGTTGAGTGAAATACCCCATTTTAGAGAATTAGGGAGTGGACGTAGGGTTAGTTAACACTTAAACCATTATAAACACTTATGTCCATTTCTCACTTCTTCTACTCAATTTCTTAACCACCTTATCCTTCATTTTAATTTTTAATTAAAAAACAATTCAACCCCCTTTCTTGGTGCCCTATGCCAATATGATGTCATCCCAATTGATGTCTTCACTATAATTCAATAAACCTACAAGGAAAAAGGTAATTTCGTAGACCAGTCCTTGTACTTCTCAACCATTCTAGCAATGATGTTTTTAACATTCTTATTTGTCACTTCCACTTCTCTATTAGCCTCCAGTTTATAAGGTGACGACTTATGGTGGACCACCTTGTATTTTCTTAACATGTCCTTGACCTCTGCTTGGACGTGGACACCATTATCTATAATAATATGGTGTGGTATGTTGTAACAATATATGAAGTTTTTCTCCATATATCATGCCATCTACTTCCCCCCCAGCTTATCGACGACTTTCATCTTTACCCACTTTGAAAAGTAGTCTATTGCCACTACAATTTACTTATAACACTGTCAAAGTTGGTCTAATTTCTCCAATTACATCGATGCCCCATGCTGCAAACAGCCAAGGTAAGGTCAAATTCTGTAACTCGATTGGCGACAAGTGACTGAGATGTCCATGAATTTGACTTTCGTGTTCCATAGTGGTCCAGTAGTATCATAGTCTCATAATCTTCCTCATTAGCACTTTCCCATTCATATGGGGACCATAAACTCCAGCATGCACCTCCTACATGACTTTACAGGCCTCCTCCTCAGTTAGGCATCACAAATGAACTCCATCAGGCATTCTCTAATACATTATCCCATCATAAACCATAGACTGTGAAGATAACCTCTGGGTCACATCCTGCATTTCAACCCCTTCAGGGGCTAGTCGCTTTTCAAATATTTTTGTATATTAAAATACTAGGGTCAGTTATCTACTGACACATACATTACTCTGATATCCTCATAACATGACACCTTATATCAGAGCTTGATAAGCGATTTCATAAGCTTTACCTTTGGTTTGTCCCAGGCAAAAACCAAAGTGGCTAAGGCATTAGCAATTGCATTCTTTTCTCTTGGCAGATAATGTAATAGACTCTCTAAAAATTCTGCACCAACCTCTTTACTACCCCTAGTATGGGCCTAAATGTTCTTCCTTCAGCTCCCACTCTTCTGTTACTTGTGAAATTATCAGCAACAAGTCCCCAAGCACCATTACTATTTTAACTATTATTTGCTTTAAAAGTTCAAGTTCTAGTGCACATACTTCATATTCAACCATATTGCTAGTTACCTTATAATATAGCTTGTTAACTACAAGAAAAAGTTCTCCTTTTGGTAAGATCATGACCATCCCGATACCCACCTCTTTCTTATTTACAGCTTCATTAGAGTACACTTTCCATCTCTTGGGCTCAATTGCTCCTAACTTCTCATTTGGGAATTGGGGAAACCCATATTCTCCTTTTTTTAATGGATTGTTGTGCCAAGTACTTTGAATCTATCCACTCTTTTATCACCTCTTTTACTACATATTTAATATCATATTCAGTAAGCATGATCAACCATATTTGCTAATCTCCTAGCTAAAGAAGGGGCCTTATATTAGTACCTAACTAGATCAAGCTTTGAAACCACTTGCACTGAATATGATTGAAAGTAGTGCCTCAACTTCTTGATTGCTCATACTAGCACTAAATAGGTCTTTTCCACTAATTGTACTTCTCTTCATAAAACAACAACTTTTTAGTTAGGTAATATACCATATGCTCATAACCTACTTCATCTTCTTGAGCCAATATTGCACCTACAGAACTATCCTCCACTGTCATATTCAAGGTTAAAGGTCTTTTAAGCATTTGTGGTTTCAATACTAGCGGTTTAGTCATATACTATTTTATCTTTT
Organism: Omphalea diandra; assembly: GCA_949677035.1. Classification (NCBI taxonomy): domain Eukaryota; kingdom Viridiplantae; phylum Streptophyta; class Magnoliopsida; order Malpighiales; family Euphorbiaceae; genus Omphalea; species Omphalea diandra. The sequence goes on along the minus strand of CATIWR010116852.1, from coordinate 10,247 downwards.
TAAAGACCTTTTGACATTACTCATTCCATTCCATCAACTAATTCTTCTTTAACAACTTGATAATGGGTTCACAAATGAGGGTTAATTTTACTATGAATCTACTGATGTACTATAAATGGTCAAACCTCCTTCTTTGTCTTAGGTGTAAGCATTTACATAATATCCTTTACCTTATCTAGATACGCTTTGATTCCTTTCTCGCTACCTACATGTCTTAATAGCTTACTAGAGATGGCCTCGAACACACACTTCTTAGGATTTAGCCTCAAATTGTACTCATTAACTCTTCTCAAAAATTTTTCCAAAGCTTCGAAGTGTCCTTCCCTGGCATCACCTTATAGCAATACATGAGAATCTAGTTATACTCAGAGAATCTATCCATGAAGGAATACATGACACAAGTTATGGCACTATCAACTAGCACATTTATGTATGGTAAAGGAAAATTGTCCTTTAAGAACACTTTATTCAACTCCTTATAGTCGACACATATCCTCACTCTTCCATCCTTCTTTGGTACTGGCACTATGTTGGCTAACCATTCTTTGTAGTCTACCACCTTTAAGAACTTGGCATTTAGTTACTTTGCTACTTCTTTCCTGACTAATTAGGCCCATTCAGGTATCATCTTCGTAGTCTCTATTTCACTTGCCTCATGTATGGGTAGGTTAGAATTTTGTGTTCTACAATTTGCCTATCACTCACTAGCATGTCCTTGTACGTCCAACCAAAAATCCTATGATATTTCCTGAAGAGCTCTTTAAACTTCTTTCGCTCATCTAGTGTGATATCATTCGCAATGACCAACAATATTGGATTTTCTTGTGTGCCAATGTTAAATGCAGTAGTATGCACATAATTAATGTTAAAAATGCTTATGAAATGATGCATGTCATGCAAACTACTATTAGGAAACAAATACAAAAATAAGCAAACTCATTATTCATTGCTTTAAAATTAGAAAGAAATACATCATCATCTTCAAAGAGACTAAAAATAAGGACACAGATAGTATCACGAAAGTCCACTTCATCTGATTGGTTGACTAGAGTCTCTTATGTATAAGCGTTCTCCTCTTATAAACCTTTCACTTCATCAGTCAAAACCTCAAGATCAACATTTTGCATAAGATCTGCTTATTTCCCATCATTTGTTCTTATAACAACCTTGACAACTCCATCAAAACTCTGTTTCATTTGATATCCTCCAGTTTAATCTTTAAAAATTATTCCTAAAGTTTTGCTCCATCTTCCATGATATGCTCAATTTTTGCCATATGATTCTTCTTTTCCTCACCATCTACTTCCTTAATAAAGTTCATAATCATGCTCTCAATGTCTTTCAATTTTATTCCAATTTATGTAACTTCGATGAACTTGCAAGGCCCATAATACTCTCATTCCTAGTCCACAAATGATGCATTCCACTTTATCAAATCAGACACTTCCTCTACACAATCTTCCCCAGTGGCCCAAAAGTTCTGCTCTGTGCATATTGCTTTCTCTATTCATTAATGACCTTCTTTTTATCCTTCCATAGCCATGTAGACTAAAGACCATACAGAACCATATGTTGACCTTACTCTTAATCACCCATTATCTCTACAATTAGTATCCCCTCCTTTTTTCTTTTTACCATCCTCCTCTTTTGACGAATCCTGATAACTTTGATACCTCAGTCGCCAACACTTAGCTAGAAAAAAGCCTTTTCAAGTTCATATGTATCCTCGCCTAATGACTCCTTATGCTTAGTTACTTTACTCCTAACCATCTTAGCAGCTTCCCCCTCTTTCATAAAGAAATTTGATAATGGTTCATGCAAGTCCCTTACCTTTAGCTTTGATTCTTTATCATGATATCCCAATCCTTTCTTCGCAGTCTGAGTGGGGATTTTTTGAAATTTTGATATGCAAGTAGAATTCTTCCCTAACCTTTGTCCTAAAAAGAAGTTCATGTTTTTCATAATCCCTATCACTCTAAAATCAACCCATTTATCAGTGACTCTAGCGACTTGAAATCCTCAAAGATATGGAACAACCACATGCCAAATTGATATAATTTCCCTAACCTTGACATGGATAGTCACAATCTCTCCTTTGTAAGGGACCTTAAATTTTTAATGAATAATAGAAGGCACCCTATCAAGAGGATGATGCCATTGGCTCCCTAACAAAAGTGAGAAAGTAATCAAAATATGCAAGACTATGAACTCTACCATGGCCTTAACTACCCATGTTTTTACTATAGTCTTAAGTACACCTACAACTAGTCTTTTACTATTATCATAGGCCTTAATGACACTATCACCAGATTTCAATGCCTTTTAAGATAACCTAAACTTATGCAGTCATTTTGCAAGCAAATGTTTATCCTATATCTGCCATCCACCATCACATATGGAGTATGCCTTCCTATCACTTCAACTTGGATGAACAAAGGTAAGTTGTGAACCCTTCCCTCTAGTGGCAAATCCTCATCTAAAAAGGTGATTTTGCCATTATGATTCACCAATGTAATAACATCTCCTATAGTAGCTTTACTAGAAATTATCTAACTAGATAAAGCTTTTATCTTAACCTTTTTATGCTCTTAAAAGTTGATTAGTAGTTCCCATACACTGATCTAAGTTAGTACCTTCTTCAATTGCTTCATAATGGGATTGTCTCTTACTTTCTCCTTAACCACAAGTTCATCTACCCCTTTTCAACCCTTGGTTCCTTAGGAGCTTCCCTATCAGGATAGAATTTCCCACTACGAGTCACATGGTTCACTTGTTTGGCTTTCTTTTCTTTATCGCTCTCCTCCCATAGTTGAATCATTATCTCTCTTTGTACCTCTTATGTTTGTTCATATGAGCTTTCCCATGGATTGATAGTGTAAATAGTTGGAAACTCAGTCATAATCTAGTTGATAATGGCAATAACAATATCCTCAAAAATCCCAAAGTCTATCACGAAAGTCCCTTGATTTGGGGGAGGAACATAATGATAGCTTGGAAGAGGGTTCCATTGGATGCTAGGCCTTCTGGAGTTTAGGGGAACAATTGTCTTACTATCGATAAGGTCCTAAATCTCATGCTTTAATCTGTAACAGTCATCAATGTTATGATCCATTTCTTGATGAAAAACACAATAGGCATTAGTGTCATACCCCCTCAAGCAGTAGATTATTAGGTGGTCTTAGTGCTAAAGGCTTCAATAGCCCCTTCGTTTGTAACCTCTCAAATGTCTTAGGTAGAGGAATCCCCAAATTAGTAAACTATATTGGTGCCTTTACTGCATTAACATCATCAATTTTGTTCCCTTCTTGAGGCTAGGTTGGGGTGCTTTTTCTTCATCGATATTGCCTTCTAGACTAAGACTCAAACTCTTCAGCCTATAAGTCTGCTTCTCGGAGATCCTCAAAATTCCTAATCAACATTCTTTTAATTCTAGTGTGAACCCCGTTAAAGATCCTTTCATAATCATTATAACCTGCTTTCTCTCAGTAGGCCTTGTAGTTACTTTTAAAGTCGTCTTCTTCCATCTGTTAATGTAATCATTGAAGCTCTCACTAGTCTTCTATTTCAAAGATTCTAAGTCTTGTAATGTGACTTTCAAATCTGAATTGCAACTATAGTGCCTTTCAAAAGCTTCTGTCAGCTCTTTCTAATCTTTCCTAAAATTCTTTGGCTAATTAAAGTGCCATGTCTTAGTAGATCCCTCCAACAACAACTTGAAGAGCTCTAGCATTGTATCAATCAGTATCTTAAATGCTTTCATGACTAGCACATATGAACAGACATGATTCTTTGCATTTTGGTTCTTATGAACTTCGGTAACTTAGGCATGCAAAAATTAGTTGGTAGTTTCTCAAAGTTACGAGCAAGTAATTACTCAATGTTTGTTCCCTTCTCTAAACCTTTAGCACCCAATTTTTTTTATATTTTCTTTAGTTGTTTAGCAAAATCATCGAATCGAGTATTCTTTTTCCTAACTTCTATAGCCTTATTAAGGACAACTATGGCACAACCCATGTCCTTGGTAATTTTGTTCTCGTGGTGTTCCTTCATCCTGAACAAATCATCATTAATCACCACAAGTTGGGGGATTCCCATAGGTGTTTTCCCTTTATCAGCTCTACTGGTGATTGCATCTCCTTTTTTTAGGATCTCATTAACCTGCTTGTCCGCTTTTTGGGCAATCCTTTCTTCCATCTTGCTATTGAAGTTGGCCATTAACCTTTCCAAAACTTTGGGTGCTATGTTTGGTCCATGACTAGACTGACCTTTTAGTTAGGGCTTGGCGCCTTACTTTTCCTAGCAAGTCAGTTGCCTTTTCTCTTCCACGATGGTTTGGATGGAGCTATGATGGCTGCAAGACAAAGGTTATCAATATGATGCATGAACAAGTAATCGATGCATGTATACATGATATGCATAAGTCACTTTGCAAAAGATCATTCCAACCTTATTCCTTTCACACATAAGGTCTGATGGCTCTTTCCTAGGTGAAGTCCCATTTGTATAACATCATAGGGCAAAAAAATGCATGGGTTGCCTCAAACAAAAAGAGTTAAAGTGACAAATGGACATATACACAAAGGCACTTAAAAAAACTGTTTAAAGACATGTAGAAGCAAGAGAAGAAATCCCTTTAAGGAAAGAAAGATGTACACATAAACTAATTACACAGTGGGGAAGGGGAATACATATGGGAAATAATTACATCAAATGGGATGGGGTTACGTTTTATGCTTACATTAAGGATACCTAACCATGTTCTTTAGGGACTTTCACTCTCCTTTGAAGGAAAACAAACAAGTGGGGTGCCTTATTTCAAGGTATTAATGGCTCATACATATGCCTAATAGTTGAAAAGGTTGTTATAGTTGATGGCTTCCATAAGCTTGTAGGGCGATTGTCATGATTCCCCATTCGATATACCCAAAGGTACTAGGCTTATGAGTGATGAATCTTCTTCATAATCTCCTAATCCCAAATGGAGCTTTAAGTCCCAACTTTAGAGAACCATCGATTTATCTAAGGGAACCTATTGCTCATGATGAAGTAAGGAGGCTACATGTACTCAATAGCAAGTTTAAAACATTAAAAGTGAACCATAGATTAAATGCAAAGTCAATTTTGGAGTCTTTATAGGAGTCGCCACTATAAGGACCTCAAATTCTGCAGTTATGCTCGAATGAGTAGAATCTTGCTTGCGACTTCTACCTTTTATGGATTATCGGGGGATCGAGAGGATAGGGGTTATGCTTTGGTAATAACCCCTAATCGTGGAATGTGTTTGGACTAACGAGGGGTCCTTTTAGGCCTTGAACAATTTTAAAGCCCTTAGTCTAAAATGGTTGTCATCAGGGGGACCAAAAGTAGGATAATATATTGGTACTACCCTTAGAGAACGTGGAGTTGCCACTCGACCTTGGTCAAGATAAGAATCGGAGGAAGGCAAAATTTGAACCTAACTTAAGTCAATTAAAAGGCTCATTTCATCTTCACCCTATCACAGATCGGGTTCAAAAATTGGATAGGTTAGGCACCCCCCAAACTGCTTAGATATTAGGATAAGGCCTTCAAGCATCTTTAGTTTACTTTTAACATTTTAGATGAGTTATTGATTAGTCCAACTATCGCCCCTAAGCATACATCTAAACATAATCCATTTCAAACAAATCAAGTTATCAACTTAAAAAGGGAGTAGGGGCATACATCATGGTATAGGGCCTTAGCATGCATTCTCATACATTCACACACATGATCATCCATAATGAGGAAGGGGTTATATGACATGGCATAAGGTTTCAACATGCATTATTATCCACTCATATAAAATGTAACCATACATTATCACATAATCCATATGGAAATGTGGTTAAGACCAAGTTCATTGTCTAACTCTAATTAATCATACCTATACCTAAAATCCAATTAACTACACCAACACCCAAAGGAAGAAACAAGTTAGTAATGAGTTAAAATGAGAAGTAACTAAAGAAAACTTGAAATGAACTAAGAAAGACAAATAAAGTCCAAAGTAATTATATTACCCTATCTCTAAAGTCAATGTATCCTAATGCTCATTTTAAGTCCATAGTAACACATTCAATCATCATAACACAAAACATAAAGAAAATGAATGGATGATAAATAAAAGGAAAGATGAACACATAATGCAAAGCATTGGGAGGACATTGGATGGCTTAAGGCAAAGATTCACCTCAAATGAGATCTTATGGTTGATGAACCCTCCCTCATATTGCTCACAAAAAGCTAAAAATAAATGGCACAAGTAACTATTACATAAGTTAGGATGCCAAATTAAAAGGAGAAATTGAAGGGATAAAATAACACAAAAGCATTTTAGGTGGGAGTAACAAGGGAAATCATTTAAAAAACCAATAAAACTTCATTTTTGAGGTGAATAGGGGTCCTAAGCCATTGAACCTCACCCTATTATGTCAGGGTCACAAAAAATCATAACAATACCTTAAAAAATAACTCCAAAAGAACAAAGAAAGAACTTCATGTTGTGTTATGGGAAAATTAGGTTGTACAACCATAGAGAAGGGTTGTACATCCTAGGAAGAGGGTTGTACAACCTCCCAGCAAAGCTAAATAGCCCTATTTTCCTAGGTTTCCAAAATAATAAAAAATGAAAAAAAAGTGGAAAGAAAGAAGAAGGAGAGAAGGATCTCGGGTATGTCCTGGTAAAGTCTTTGCCCTCAAAAGCACATAACAATTTCTATATCCTCCAAAAATGCTTAAGGCAATACATAAATGCAAAGACAAAAGGCCTAGTTCTACCTTAAAGAAAGCAGTGTGAGGTTAGGGTTTGAGTTTTCTATGTCTAGGAGTGTTTGAGAATTGATTTTAGCAGAGTTTTATTAAGGTTTTTCCAAGCCTGCCTTCTCTTCAAAATGGGGGGGAAGGGGTATTTATAGGTGTTGGATGGGTGTACAGTGATAGAAATAGTTCTGGTTGTAGCATGGATGCATCCAATCACAGAGAAGGAGAGTGTTATACTATAATTAAGGTTTACATGTAGGATGTACAACCAAAAATGGGTTGTACATCCCTTTTCCAGGGCTGTACAATCTTAGAATTAAAGGGGGGGACCAATTTTAAAAGGTTATGTAGTTATGGATTTTAGCAAAGACTATACAACCTTGTGTAAAACTATACAACCCTGCTTGATGGGTTATACAGCCCATCAAGTTTTGCAGACAAGTTTAGGTATGACGTACCATTCACTAATCATTCCTAAAGTAGGTACATTAACTTATTCATAAAACATAGAATACTAAAGTGACACAATATCATTAAAATCCTCTCATTTTATCCATTGTCATTAAAATACCTGATTTCAATTATTTATTTATTTTTGCACTATGTATCTTGTTTCAGAATATAGTAACTATTTACAACTAATTATACATGGCTAAACAAACTAAATACTAATTGACTGCATACTAGCTCAACCTTTATTAAACTGTTAGACATCAACTTTGAAATGTAAACTGGATGCAATCTTAGTCTACTCTTCCTAAAAGAAAATTTAATGCAAAAAAAGAAGTGAGCTTACAGACTCAGTAAGTAAATGCATGACGATACTTCAATCTCAAATAACATAATAACATTTAAATATAAATAACTCATCTTCATATCCATGTATGAAATAAAGAGTTTTTACTCTTAAATGCCACACATGCTATCATATATTGTTGCCACATAAGGTATACATGTCACTACCATAAAGGCTTTCATATTTCGTCACCATATAGACTATAAATATTATTGTCACATAGGCTATAGATATCATTGCCACACAAGCTTTCAAAAGTTATTGCCACATAGCCTGTTATATGTTATTGCCACATAGGCTATAGATATCATTGCCATACAGGCTCTCAAAAGTTACTGCCACACAGGTTGTTATATATTATTGCCACACAGGATATAGATATCATTGACACAGGCTCTCGAAAGTTACTGCCATACAGGCTGTTATATATTATTGCCACACAGGCTATAGATATCATTGCCACACAAGCTCTTAAAAGTTACTGCCACACAAGCTACTATATATTATTGTGGCACAGGTTATAGATATTATTGTCACACAGGCTATCAAATGTTATTGCCACACATACTATGAATAGTGTTACTTGAAAACAACATCAAGTATTAGTCTTTCAACAAATCAACTATTAATCCAACAAAATTTCAATAATATAATGACTAATAACAACACACATAACTTTGGCAGCTCATATCACCATATACTCCCATTCCAAAGTCATAATTTATCAAAGTCTCATGAAAATAAATAAATCAATAGTATAACAATCTTTTCATCAATGTATTCCTCAATGTCATCACATTAAACAACATTTCATTCTATTGAGTATATGTTCATGGCAATTGACTAATAGCACATATAGTATCATTAGCTAGTTACTTACCTCTTTCTTCAAGGTTATTAGGCCATAGATGGTCCTAGCTTATTCCCATTATTATCTTCAATGCCTCGAAGGCCTGTTTCAATACACCAAATCAATCCATGATGGTAAAATAAGATTTTAATCTTGTTATACAAATATGCTCTAGTAAAATATCATGAACTTGATAGGTTGTTTCTATAATTACATTTAACTCACAAATCCAAATGATTGATTCTCTTTTTCAATTAAACTAGACATTTATGGGTACACCATATCCAAAATTCAGTCCAAAATATGCACTACATAATTTATGCTCAATTTTATGAATTTGCCCTATTTCAGTGTCATCTGAGCTTGAGTAGGTCTTACGTTATTAGATATATCTCAAATCTTATAAATCCAATCTGAAAAATAATTAACCAAAAGTTATAGAACACATAAAGGAACATTTTTCAATAAAGTCACCAAAACAAATGACCAATCTCAGGGTGAACATGTATTCAACATGTTGACAATCAATCATAATGAAGGGGAAATATCTTAACAACCATGTTAAATTTTGTAAAAATATTTTACAAGCATGTACATAATACATAAATATACAGCTTTCAATTTTTACACATCACGAAATTCCAAATCTATGGCCATCAAATTCTTGGAAAACAGAATTAAAAGATTGACAAGGTTTAACCCATGTATAGGGTCAGTCAGTCAATGAGCCATATCTCTTTCCACACAACACATTAATCAAAACTGCTTCGTAGGTATTTAGAGGGGATATAACACGAAAAATTTCTTGTTTTGAACTTTGTCTAAATCAGTACATAAAGTCATCAAAATATATGAAACCATAAAGACTGAGGTGATTTTGGTTGGTTGTGAACCAACCTTAATGAAGGAGCCATAACTCCTCACACACGCCAAATCAAGCAAAACTGTTTCATATGAATTTATTTAGGGTATAAAGCTACAAATTTCTTATTTTGAACTTTCCCTAATTCCTATTCTAGGGTAAAGAAATCATGGGCATAAAATTATGCTCTAACAATAAAAATCAACACAATCAGCTTTTGTTCTCTTGAATTTCAATTTCCATCCAAGAGTTTTACCTCAAATACTCCATAATTCTCACTAACCATGCTTGATTAACATGTCATGAGGGCTTAATTTCATTTAAGAAGAAGATAAGTTAACTTACCTATTTTTCCAAAACCAGAAAGCCTTAGGCTTCTTTCTTAGGTAGCTCACTCTTCTCCTTCTCCTTCTTCTTCTTCTTCTTCTTCTTCTTCTTCTTTCCTTTCTTTCTTCCTTAGCTCTCTCTTTCTTTGTTGTACCTCACATCTAAGCTCTATATTCTGATCCTACAGGGTCAAAAATTTCACTTGCAAACCTATTATAACAAGACAAAATCATGGTGTTGCATTCCTATTGGTTGGAAGTTTACTTTTCTTTTAGTCCCTCTTATTCACTCTTTAAGCACCTCTATCCATCTCTTAATCCCTAGATGCTCCTTATACTTTGAAATAAGCTTTATAACACCATTATTTATGATGTTATAACATGCACATAATATACAACAATTTGCCATGCAATTATACAAACATTACATATTTGTTTAAGTGTCCCAAATGCAATGGTGCATGTGTCATCATTATGCTTATCCATTTCACATGTCTAAATAATCATTTATCCAATGCATATATTCAAATATAACATAATTAAAATGCATATAATTTAGGTTGAGGATGTTACATTACCTTTCTCTAAGACTTGAAAAGGTCCATCTCCCCTAGGATTAAGGTTACTTTTCCT
>CATIWR010116829.1:0-59688 GCA_949677035.1 Omphalea diandra | reverse complement strand
AAAGATTGCATCCAGTATACTTTTCAAAGTCGCTGTATAGCAGTGTAATAGAGGTTGGACCAGTATGCAGTCAGTTAGTATTTTAATTTGTTTATTCATGTATGTTTTGTTGTAAATAATACTAAGTGGTGAATAAGAGGCATAATGCTTAAAAGAAAAAAAAAATTTTTTTTTTATCCGGTCTTTTAAATGAAAATGGATAGACTTAGAGAGAAATTTAAAATGATTATTAAATGGGGTGTGACACATCAACTATTGAAACTAAACACTTTGCATTATGGTTATCAAGAGTTTAAATCAATCACATAAATATTATGAACTCTTCTACTAATGAACAAAATTTTGTTGTCACTCATCCTTGATACATATCATGCATGTGACTCCAACATAACTCTAAGGCCTTTGTCACACAACTGACTTACACTTAGCAAGTTGTGCTTGAGTCCATCAATAGGCATTGTCATTGTCTCCAAAAGATAAGTGAGTCATCATCCTTACCAACTTTAACTATACCAATAAATTTTGCTTTGCCATTGTCTCCAAAAGACACATTTTTTAGACTTTCAATCTGTTCCAAATGAAAGAAGAACTTTTTTTTTCTCTTGTCTTATGCTTTAAACATCCATAGTTAAGATACCAAGCACATCTGCAAAACACAGAAGGTTGTATCTTAGGTTCCCAAACTTTCTTGAGTAATAGGGGATTAGCTCTTACCAACTTCTCATTATCCTTTCTAGCTTGGCTATGATAGACAATTTGGCCATATATACCATAATAAAAACAATCACCATTAAAGTGAGCTAATATCCTACTTTAGGTGGTTTATGCATATAGTGTCTTTTAGACTTGTAGTTCATTTAAGCAATGTGTCTAGGAATATTTCTTATATGAGGAACTCTTTTGGGTTATGTGTGTATATACCCATAATTATGCCAATATTTATGTCTTTGAACTATTTGCCTCTTAGGCTTATAAGAATGATACATGTAAGTATAATTTACTCCAAGGGGAGCATTTCTCAATTGTGTGATTATGTTGAAACTTTCCTCTTGAGCCATTATTTATGACATTTTCCTTTTTGGAAACCTTTTTTTTTTTTTTATAACAGAGTTAGAAATATTATTCTCTTTGGCCTTAACAAAAACTATTTGAGAAGTGGAGGAAGCCATTAATGTAGTGGCATTGTAACCTAATCCATATTTGATGGATGAACTCCTTTTAGCCTTAAGGATGGAGTCAAACTTCTCATTTTCTTTAGTGAACTTGCTGAGATTTTCTTTTAGTTTAAGGTTCTCAATTGTGAGAGACTTTTTCTCCTTAGTTAGAGTTTCTTGAATCTTAGCACATTCTTTCAAGGATTTGTTCTCTTTTTAAAGAGATGATGTATTGGACTTTAGAGTCTCAATGCTCATAGTGAGTTTGGTAATTATAGAGTACAACTTATCTTTAGAGTAGGAGTCAAAAGGATTTACCACTTTATCACCATCACTATCATTATCATTGTTGGATATGTGATCACTTAAGGATTCATTTAATTACTTCTCAGTTGCCATAAGACAAAGGTTGGCAAGGTCCTTTCTTGTTTCATCTTCATCAAGTTTGGAATCACTAGTGTCATCCTAAGTGGCTTTGTACGCTTTCTTTCCTTTCTTGGAGGCATATTTTCTGAAAGGGGTTTGCTTTTATTCATCTTAGGACAATTTAATTTTATATGCCCTTTCTCATTGCATTCATAGTAGGTGAGTTGACTCTTGATGCCTTTCTTTCTATAGTTCTTTGCCTTTCTACCTTTTCATTTGAAAGGAATTCCTTTACTTGGTTGGTGATGAAGGCAAGATGCTCATCTTCACTACTAACTTCATCATCACTAGAAGAGGAAGATATTAGTAAATAAGAAGTATAAGAAGTTTTAGAACGTACCTCTTTGGCTTACAATGCCAAGTCTTTCATTCTCATCCCTATGTTTTCAGCAAGCTTTCCAATAGTGATCTCATGAGCCAATAACTTTCCCATAAGATCATCAAGTGATAAGACTTCCAGTTTATTGGCTTCCTCTATATATGTCTTCTCAGCCTCCAACTTATCTTTAGGAAGTGTTTTTAGAATTTTTTCTACCATATCCTCATTTGTATATGACTTCCCCAAGGTTTTGAAAGTGCCTACAATGTCTATGAATATGTTGTACATCTCAGTTATAGTTTCAATAGGTTGGTATACAAATGTTTCATACATGTATGTCTGCATTTGTATCGTTTTTTTTCACTTCACTGGTTCCTTCATGTTGAGTTTGAAATGTGTCCTATATTTCTTTGGCTTGATGTACACATTTATAGCTTAGCATACTGAGACTTCTGGATTATATAGAAAAGAACATGCATTACTCCTTTGTTCTTTAGGTTTGCCTTTTTTTCTTTAGTAGTCCACTCATTTTTATTTTTTTTTGCTTTGGTATAGGTACATCTCCAATTAGCTTTGTTGGAACTTTTCTTCCTTCTTCAACAATATCCAATAGGTCAATGATTTCACTGTAAAAAAAGATTTTTGTACTATTCTTCCAGTAACCATAGTCATTTCCCTTAAAGAATAGAGGCTTATGGATGGATTGTGATTCTTTATAACTTGCCATGATCTTTACTCTGTGCACTTAAGCTTTGATTAAGAGACCTGCTCTGATACTAATTGTTGTCCCTTGGTGCCTTAGAAGGGGGGTTGAATAGGGCAATGACAAATTTTACAAATTGAAACTAAATGTGAAAATAGATGAAGAATTAACACATAAGATTTATAGAGATTCGACACAACTCACCTACATTCTCTCCTCTAGTATTTCTATTAAAGCCTTTGTTATTTTGATAGATTAAGGTGTTATCAACAACCTTTACACAAGTAAGTTTATAGGCACTTATTAAGCCTTTACAAGTGATTAATTTTTAAGCACCATAAACCTCTTACAAGTAGTTCACAAGTACTACTTAAACCTTAACCCAAAGTAGTTTTTAGGTATTACCTTAAACCTTTCACAAGAGATGCTTTCAAAGCATTTCTTGACATTAAGTTACATAATAAGAGTTTATAACACTTTTAGGAGAAAGAAAAACTCTCACTCAAGCATGAATGGATGATCAAAGTACATTAAGAAGGAATGCTTGATGTGAGTGAAAAAATAAAGAAAGTTCTTGAGAAGTATGTCCTTCAAATTATGTGTTGAAGATAATTCTTTTAGTTTACTCTCAAGTTTGATCAATGAATGTCTTTTGGATGCTAAATCACTCTTTATTCATAATGTAACAACCTTTTTGATTGAGAATAGCTTTCATATTGGATTACTCACTTAATAGAATAGTTCTCTATCTAGTTTCTATTAAGACTAGTTCCTTTTTATAGGCTAAATAATGAACTAGCCATTAGAGAGAAGTTGTCACTTTACATTACAACTATAAGCAATTAACACCCATTGAAGAAACTCCACACTTATTGGTAAAGCATCAACCATTATTGATTTCATGCAGATAAGTGGTTGATAATCAATGTTTAACTTCCACGGTTGTAGGTAGTATCAAAACACTCGTTAGAAGTAGCTGTTAAGAGTGGGTGCTACAAGGCTCTTCGTTCTCCCTTTTTTTTAATTATTCAAAACACTTCTTTCTTCAATGGTCATTGGATATATGCAATGGTCCTTAATTCTAACCTCAATGTCCATTGTAGTATGATCAATGTCTATTGTTGATTTCCAAAAAATGTGGTCTTTATGGTTTGTTTTCAAAAGTTGCGTAAGTGATTCAATGCTTGTTGGAGTTCTCGTAATACTCGTTAGAAACATCTTTAAGTGTACCTCATTGAGAGGTCCAAAGCTTAACCTAAAGCACTTTTTTAATGCTTGTTATGAAAGGACAATGCCCGTTGCGAGATCCAAAGAGCATTGCTCAAACTAAAGCATTTCTCTAACTCCTGTTGCAAAAGTGCAATGCCAATTGTGAGGTCTAGTTCAACGCTTGTTGTGACATCACAACGGTCGTTGTAAGGTCCATAGTGCATAGCTTATACCTGAGCACTTGTCTAATATTTAAGCATTCGTCCAATAGTTGTTGTTAAAGAGACAATGTCCATTGTAAGGTCCACGATGCCTATTGCAAGTAGGTAATGCCCATTGGTTTGTTTGGCTAAGTTTGATTTGAACTACCTTTTTTAATACTTGGAGTTTTTCAACCTCCAACTCAAATGTAGTAAAGGTAAATTCTTTTACAGTTCAAGGAATTGATGTACCTACAAGTTTTAACACAAACAATCTGGGGCAAATGTTAGTCCTAAGTATTGTTTGTAGTCATCAAAATAAGTGTTTGGAACTTAGAAGGTTCAACACCCAAGTCCAATGTCTTATAATGTGAAAGTGAACCTAAATGCCTATGTACTACTCTTATACCAATAGATCCTTAGAACACTTCTCCATAAAGAATTAAACATGTTCAGATGTGCTTGTAATACAAATTAGACAGACAACCATCCCTAAAATGCAAAGATATAATAACTATTAGAAAGGCAAAAAACAAATAACAAAAACTTCAAAATTTTTACCAATAGAAGAGGGAACAATCAAGCATATAAAAGTAAACAGAAAGATGAAACTCACTGGCATGTGGCCTTATTTACATAAGATAACAATAATGAAGAGTAGCCATCAAAGCTTCATAAGTCCACTGGATTTCCACCATCTTGAGTTGTCTCCATTTGCCTAAAATAATGCACTTATAACTAAAAACCATACCCTTTAAGAAAATAAATCTAAAAACCAACTACATTCCCAAAAGAAGCCCTAAAAAAAAAAAAAAAGCTTGATGATGAATATAAAATAAAGTCCCCCAATAGAAACCCCCATAAAAGAATTCTTCAACATGAATATTTCCAATTTCATAGTAATAAGAAATATGTGAGCCATTTAAAAAAAAAAAAAAAAGGCATGCACTGCCAAAACAATGAACCCATGTACCTGAAAGCCCACATCAATAACTTCAATCCCAACCCGAAGGAAAAAAGTTTGGAAAACAAACCCGGTCCGACAGGTTCATGACGACCAAAAAAATTCACAAAATTTGAAGATAATAGCCATCCAAAACTGACAAGTGTCGCATGCAATCAAGCCGCCGCTAGGAATGAAGGTTAGAAGGAAAAGATGTAGATTGTTTAAAAATTCTAAATTATATAAAATTAGCTAATTTTGTTAATTATTTTTATTTCTTAATATCAATTAATTTTTTATAAGTTAAATTTTTATTTCATTATTTATGTGATTGTATAAAATTGTGAACGTATGATATCTTAAATTATTTTTAAAAAATGTTTTAAATTAAGAAAACTTTAGATAGATTTAAAGATATATTATATTAAATATTTACTAATGTTATTATAATTTTAATGAAATCGATTAAATTTAATATTATCCATTATATTTATAATCTAATCATTTTGGTGCATTAAGTACTCATTATTTCAAAGTACAACAATCAAATTTCAAAGACATTATAGCAAAATCAAAACTTAAAAGCTCTCAAGCTTTTCTTCTTCTAATCTTATTTCAAAAACTTAAAAATCAAGACAACTCTTATTTCTATTTTTCTTTTCCTCTTTTAGCTATCCCACAAATAAATGAACAATGAATCCAAGAAGTATAATCATGTTTTCCCCTTCATTGCACAAAATGTCAATACCATATTAAATAAAAACAAGCATATTTCAGTTCCGCACGTATTGGGAACAAAAAAAATTGAAATGACGACAAAAACCAAGAAAAAAACAATCATAAAATAACAGACACTACTACAACCATGATCCAACTGTGTCTTTGTTCAAAGCGGAAATGACTTAATTTTTATTTTTGTCACAAAAATATTTTGCATTAATCAATTTTACTAGATGCATCAAATAAAGAAAAATATAAAAAATATTTCCCTCAAAAATATTTTACATGGAACAAATGGAGCATAGTCTATTCAAAACATGAGAAATAAAATTTAAATATTAATAAATCGTTATAATTAGCTATATATATAATAATTTTATATTTTATAAAATAAATTAATTAATTTGATAATAAGATTTAAGAATAGTGAGATATTTTAAACATTTTTAATTTTTTATATCAAATATAAAAAAATAAAATAAAATTTTATTTTTAATGTATCTCTTATTTATTGTCATAGTAAAAATTACAAAAATGTATGATCCTTTCATGCCATCGATAAAATTTATCGTTTTCTGCAATTGTAATTCTCCAATCTTTCATTTCCTCATCTTTTTGTCAGCAAGTAAAAAATAAAACCATAGAACCTATAGTTCAAAAATTTTCCAAATCAATATAAGAAAACTTTAGTTAGAAAATGTAAAATCAATTATTCAAATTTTAAAAAAATAACAAAAATAATAAACTTAACCAATTTGAAGCCTAATATAAAATTTTTCTAAATAAACAAATTCAAAAAATAAATAAAAAAGAAAAATTAAGTAACAATGAAAAGTAATTTTAAATTGAAACTAGAAAATTGAAAAAAAAATGTGCTGAATTTATCTCTAGAATTCCTTGAACAAATTTAGCATTTATGCTAACCATAATCATATAAACTCCTTGATATAGAAAGAAGAGAGATAAATATTGTTATCAAATATCCAATAACCTAATCGGTTAATTGACCAAAAAATAAAATAAAAATTATTTGAAGGCATTTGAATCATTGAGAATTGATTTCAAGTCATAGAAATTGAAGAAAAATAAAGAAGATTAGTAGAGGAGCTGTATAGTCTTCTTCTCGTCGATTTGCTTTACTAACTGGGGGTTATGTAACTTTGAAGATCATTTTATTATGGTCACTTACAAAAAGTTTGACTACTGTGGTATTATAACTATGGAATTTTTATTATTGTAGTCATTAGCTCTAATTTCCAGCCAATTAGCACAAATCTGGTGATGACATAACAAACTATTGTTGAATCACTAAGTGGACCCTCACTTCAGGCAATAATATGTGGAAAAGACAAAAATTCCCCCATATGCACATTGACTATTTTGTCCCTCTTTCAGATGCTAACCCATCATGAGCTCTCCCATTTTTCACTTCTCTAAACTCTCAACACTTTTCTTAAACACTTCCTACTTTAATCAATTTATAACTTGACTTGATCAAAAAAATTAGTTGAAAATTTATCTTCCTTTCTCGGTTTTTGTACCTTCCACTCATATTTTCAAATCACATTAATAGATAAAATTATAGGGATTTTAAAGTTAAAAATTAGGGTTTGAAGCTAATGCAATGGATTAGGAAAAGAGGGACAACAATGTTGATGCACCTGACTACGGTAAGTAAAAACTTTCTCCTCCTATGAAATGTGCTAAGTAATACATGTGATTTTGGGTGAAATATAGGTGGGTTAATCGAAGAAGAGATTAGTGTTGCAAATGATGTTTGGGGCTTTCACTGAATGATGCATGTGAGATTTTATTCGTTTTATTGATGGTTTGTGGTTTTATTGATTATTGTTCATGCATTATTTAATTAAAATATGAAGTTTTGTTTAGTTTAAGCTTAGGGTTTCTATGCTGAATAAATCAATATTATCTTAATTTATTAATGGATTTGTTTATTATATCTTATTTAGTTCAGAATAATACAATGTTGATTGTTGACTAATGGAGATACTATTATTTTATATTATTATATTTGAGAATACAAATGCTTCAAAAGTACCATTTTCTTATTATATTTCTCTCAAACTGCCATTATCTTATTATATTTTGTTTTGTTATTATTCTCATCTATATGTGTTTGCAGTTAGCATTCATTTGCATCATAGTGGACAACATGGGTCATAGAGTATAAGGGTGGTTTTATAGGATCCTTTGATTTTTGCTACTCTAATAAATTATCTATGTTAGAAAATGGGAAAATAATAGAACAATGAAATCTAAGTGGTGAGATGAACTTCAAATGGATGTTAGGAAATGAAAAATATAGGGATAGTTTAAAAAATTAGAGACTAACAATGATGTGCTAGAAATAGAGTTTAGTATAGAGTACATTAGAATTGCTCATATATTTGTGACTCAACATTAATATTTTAGGGAATATAAGTTCACTGCCTGCTATTGAAAGTCATAATAAGGAACAAATAGATTAAGGTTTAGCTAAAGTTATACTTCTCATGATCTATTGCTAGGGGTTAGGAGAGAAGTGGGAAACTTATGGGGGAGGGAGGGTGAGATGAAGGTAATGAAGAAGAGAGTGAGGAGTTGAGAAAAGATGATGACATCATTGATCCTAATACATATTTGAGAGATAGTGATTATGATTTTCAGGATGATGATGAGTTGTATGAGACCAATGTTGACAAAGATATTGTCTTAGATATGCCTATAGGATCTTTTAGGAAAAAATTGAGAAGAATGAAAGTAGAGGCAAAGGAAAAAGGATAGATGTGAAAGATAATGTAGAAAAGAATGATGATGGGGGGTCAAATGATGAGAAATATCCAAATTTAGATGTGTTACTTAGTGAATTTAAAACTGATAATGATGGTGAGCATAAAGGGGGAAGGTTTAAATACCTTGAATTTATAGCTAAGAGGGATATGGGAGACCCTATGTTTAAACTTAGGAAGAAATTTAAAAACTTTTATGAGTTTTAGCTTGTTGTTAGAGAATGAGCAATCAACATATGTGGCAAATTAGGTTTAAGCCTAATGATACTAAAAGATGCATGGCAAAATGTAAAAATGGGTGTGGGTTTTACATGTCATGTCTTCCTATTGTAAATGATCATAGCACAATCCAAATCAAATCAAGTGTGTTTATGTTACGTATATAACGTCCTTGCAAGTGCTTAAATCACTTAAGTAATATAACGATAAATAGAGATCATTCCCAATGAGAATTGTTTCAAATAAGTACCAACAAAGTATTAGCCTTGCTATTATTTAGCAATCAAAATAATAAGAGAATGATAAATAAAAAACTAAAATTGCAAAAATAATTAATCAAAACTGAAATTAAATAAAACAACTCTTATGACAATGATTTATAGGAAATTTAGAAACACCACAATACCATTCCATTATTTTAATTAAGATTGGGTTATGCTTGAAGATGAATTTTCCTAAGTTTTCCAATATTCTCTCTTGAGCAATATTGAGTCAACTATTATTGAAATGATGACTACTATTGTCGTCACAAATTCAATAATAATGCATTAAACTTAATGAACAATTCTTAAACATCTCTAGAAGTCAAGTATATTTTTGTGGCCTTAATCTTCTGGTTTAATATGTTAGGACTAATTCTAGACTTCAACTTTTGCTCCGTCATCTAGAATCTCAAGCATTGCACATATGCGACCATCATACATATAAGATCAATTAAGTTCAAACATATTAAATGAAGACCTTAACACAATTAAAGGAAAAATCAATTCACATAATCATGAAATAAATATTGGGTTTTCACCTTAATCTATAGAATTAAAGAATTAGCTCATCTCAAAAGAAGAAAAAGAAATAAAGAAGAAAAAATTCATTAAATTGAGTAGAAGAATTTTTCCCCATAAAAGTTGTTGCTAAGCAAAAATTATGAAAACCCTCAAAGAAAGCTCTTTAAAGCTTCACAAAATCTTCTTCTTATTTGGTGTAGAGGTTAGATCACTATTCTCTCCTGAAAATCTATTCTTTTTTTACTCTGAAGTCTTTATCCAAAATAGGTCACATGTCATTTAAAGGTAACCTAAAATTAACTTTAGAATCTGGATCTAGTGCCTTGTATGGTCTGATGCGTGGGCCATACCGTGGCCTATGTGCAATCTACTAAATACAAATATGCTTTTACTAATTGGTCAACTGTATATCACTGCATGGTCCCATGTAACACTATTAGAATCATAATTTCATATTCTTTTGAAGAAATTCCTGCACAAAGATAAAGAAACATAAAATTAACTAATTCCAAAATAAAATGCTACAAAAAGCAAGCAAAACTCTAAATTTCTAACCGAAAAATATATGTTAAAACTATTCCTATAAGTTTACTCACACTTACTATAAAGATCACAATATTAGACATGCAACCTTTAAATGGCTTGCTAAGAGGTATTTAGAGACATTTGGGATTGATCCCACTTAAAATTTGAATGGGTTCATCATAACTGTTAAAGAAGAGCTCCAAATTAATGTCACTTGGACTAAATCTTGGAGAGCTAGGAGTAGAGCAGTTAAAATTATTGATGATGATGAAAAGGACTAGTTTAAGAGATTTAAGCTAGAGTTATTGTTAGACTAAGTTGGTCAAATCTAGGTCAAACCTCTCTTTTCATTTTGGCAATATAGATTGAAAGGTTTTAATGCTAGTTTTAAATGTTGTTCTTATAAAATATAAGATAAAAATTGAATTGAAAGATGAATGGAAGTAGAAATTCTCTAAATCTTAAAACTATCCTTTAATTCGCACCTAAGATAGAAGGATCACAACCAAGATCAAGATAACTCCTATTGTTTGAAAAGTTGGAGGCTAAATCCTCTAGTTTGTTTCGTGGTGGTAGTCATGGTGAGACTCACGACCTTGACATTCAAAAGACATTAAAAATGTTCTAATGATCACCTAGGAAACTTATAGTTATGTGTGCAAAGAAACATTTGAATATTTAAAGATCATGATCACTAACTGAGGTGCGACTTCAAAAAGGTTTCAAGCCTTAAGAAAAAAAAAAGGCAATTTATTTCATGGTGCAGTTCGCATTCCCTTATTTAAACACTAATTTGGATCATGACTGCAACCGAGACTCTTATAATAAATAGAAGGTTCCAATGACTGGTTTTAAGAGAACTAATGGCCAAATGCCAAATGTCATTAGCCATTAGCTACATTTTAAAGTTCTAGACCATGAAAGGGCAAATTTAAGCATGAAAGGACATTCGTGACCATGATTATGAGTCTCGATTGTGAATTGAGTCGAGCAAGCATTTGATGCAGGATCACCTACCATAACTTGGAGATTTGCTCATAATTTCCTTCATAACGACTCTTTTATGTTTGGATGTGTAAATATTTTTCCAAATGGCCTTTAATGTAAGAGAATAATTAATTTATTATCCAAAGTTTTGCAAATTTAGTTATCAATACTCTTACTCTTTATTACCTTATACTTTAGTTGTTGAGTGATATTGATTATGTAAAAGAGGTTACTGTAAGCCTTAAACATTTGGGAATTGAGTTTAGAGTGAGCTTTTGGTTAGTAAAACTCTTGTAAGGTTATGTGTGAGCCTTAAACATAAGTAATTAAACTTTGGTATGAGCCTATAAACACTAAGTATAGTTTGAACTTATAAAGCAATAGTAAGTTAGTGAAATACCCAATTGGTGAATTCGGGAGTCGGCGTAGGGTTTGTTAACACCTAAAAAATTATAAAACTCTTATGTTGATTCTTTCTTTTATGAGTGCCTTCGACATTTTTACTTAAACAAGTGAAATTTTGCTTATAATTCCATCCTTTTATTAACCAACGAGGATTGAAAGGATGGGGTTTTACATTAGTAAGAACCTTAAAATGTGGCATGTGATTGGATCAATAGGGAATCCTTTAGGCCTCATGTAAATTTGAAGCCTTTTATCCAAATGGTGGTCAATAGGGGACCAAGGTGAGATAACACATCAATATCATCCTTAGAAGATGTGGAGTTACCATTTGGCTTTAGTTGGGATAATAATCTATACAAGGCAAATCTAAACCTAACCAAGTCATTTAGAAGCCCAATTCATCTTCACCCCATTAGAGATTGAGTTGAAAAATTTGATATGGCTTAAGGAAGAGGTTAGGCACCCCTAAGTCGCTCATATATTAGGATCTGACCTTTAGATATCTTTAGTTCACTTTTTACCATATTAGCCATGTTAATTAATTCGAATAATGCCCCCAGCCATGTCTCTAGCGCGATACAATCAATTAAGCCGGAGGATCCTCATAATTAATATCAAGAGGGAATGGGAGTCATGTGTAACAACCTGAACTTAGAGCTTTATTTATCCCATTTAATCTTTCTCTGGCTCAAATCATGGAGTCCAGTAATATAATGTCTTAATTGACTTATTCATAATATTTTCTTGCATAAACTGGTGATGACATAATAAGTATAAAACTCGATAATGAGATAAGCAATAATTAAAAATTTATTACCAAATATAAAAATCAAATTTTTTATAAAATATTTTACTAGAAAAATATAAATACTAATAAATTGTATAAATAACTAAATCAATTTTGATAATTCCTTCAGAATAACAAACTTATTAATATATGATAGTTCTCTATTGTTAGTATTTTCAAGGCTAGTTTTATTGTTAATTGAGTCTAATTTGGAAAAATACCAGATGATGTTTCACTTTTGATTTGTATTTTGTGATTTTATAGGAATTTCTAGAAATTGGAGTTGATTGATGAATTATTGGAGTTTTTTGGGTGAAATTATGCAGTTTCAAAAGTTCTGGGACTAAATAAAAATTTGACAGTTCAAGGACCAATTTTAATATTTTTTAGACAAAATTTCAGTCCTTTCCTAATTCAATTGAGAAAGAGTCCTTACAGTATTTGGGGAGGTTCACCTTGTCCTATCATAAATTAGAGGGAGAACTTATTATTAATCTTTTCCTAAATTATGGGAGAGGTTTTTTTTTCCCTCCTATTTAGAGAGGAGTAGGGGAGTATTAATAGGAAGAGAAAAATTCCAAGAGGGGGATGTTTTTGTTTTATTTTATTTTACTTTTTTTTTTAGAGATAAGCAGAGGAAAAAGGAGAATTATTGGTCATCCATTAAGTTTGAAGAGAATTAGAGGCTACTAGTTTTATCATGAAAACTTTTTTATTTTATTTTCTCTTTATGTTGATGTTGGATAGTAATTCTGTTATGAACTAAATTAGTTAGACACTTGGGTATGATGAATCCTAAGATGAGTTTTGAATTGTGATTTTCTTTAGATAATACAACCTTTTCATTATTTTATGGAATTCAATTGTGTTTGTTTTTTTATCTCCTTGAATTGATATGTCCCGAATATTGATTCTTGTTTTAGAATTCTTTTGAAAAATCAAGTTATTGAATAGATTTAGCACAATTGAAAGGAGTTGCATGTAACCCTAAAGATAGGATAATATAAATCCTCCAGATTAGGGTCAAACCTAATAATGAAATTTAAAGGAACTATAATGTGATTTTAGGGGGTTTTAATTAGGAAGAGATTCCAAAATCAACCCAGGATTACATGTTAATTTTCTTGAGAAGAATTTTAGCATACTAAAGGGATTTTCACGGTTCTATAAACATTGAATTAGATTGTATTGTTGGAAAATTAATTTCTTAATAAGTTTTAGGGGGATTCAATTCTTGAGTGCTCTTTGTCATATCGGTCACCTTTTTCCACTCTTTAGTTCATATTTTCATTATTTTAGTTTGTTGAATTATTTATTTTAGTTTTTAATTAGTTAATTAATTCACTTAAATTTACCAGTTATATAATAGAGAAAGAGATAATACTAGTACTTTTAGTCCTTGAAGGATCGATACTCGATACTCAATACTCATACGCTATACTATTCTCGATAGACACTTGCTTACTCGATCTATAGGTGTTGGGCTGGGATCGTATCAAGTTTTTAGCCTTGTTTCCAAGGACTAAAATATTAGAAACACTTTATATATATTAATTTAGTCATTTTTCTTTTTCGTAATGTTTCCATCTCATTTTACTCTTATTGTTTTAGTTTCATTTTTTTAAAAAATTTTATTATGGTATCTACTCTTTTAAGGGACTTTTGCGGTGTATGACTTGAAGTAACACAACTGAGCTAGGACCTGAAGACCCTAAAATAGAGAGAACTTTTCATCAAAATTTAAGGCAAAAGCTTCAAGAGAAGGTTGAGCATAATTAAGAGATAATAATCATGGCAGATCACTAGATGATTATGTTTGATTATGCCAAACCCACTGTGATATATGCTGGAACAAGCATAGTGAGACCCACTATTACAACTAATAATTTTGAGATCTAACAAACATCATTTAAATGGTGTTGCAGTTAGTACATTTTGGTGGTTTACCAGATGAGGATCCAAATGCCCATCTTGCTTATTTCTTAGAGATATGCAACACTTTCAAGATCAATGGAGTTACGGATGATGCCATCCATTTAAGGTTATTCCCATTCTCATTAAGGGAAAAAGCCAAATAGTGGTTGAACTCATTTCCTAAAGGTTCTATTCCTACATGTAACTAGATGACAAAGAAGTTCTTGTTGAAGTATTTTTCACTTGTAAAGTTAGCAAAATTAAGGAACAATATCTCATCGTTCACTCAATCTATTTCCAAGTCAATTTATGAGACATGGGAACAGTTCAAGGATTTGTTGAAGAAGTGTCCACAACATGGGTTGGACACTTGGGTTCAAAGTTAGACATTCTATTGTGGATTGAATCAAATGACTCGTCAAATGATAGATGTAGTGGTAAGAGGTTCTCTCAATAATAAGACACCAGATGGAGCTCAAGCATTGATTGAGGAGATGGCAATGAACAAATATCAGTGGCAAACCAATTCATGGAGTAACAAACCTGCTAATATGTATAGTCTTGATTTAGTCACTACTTTGGCAAGTCAGGTTGAAGCTTTGAATAGTAAGATTGATGGATTGGTTTTCACACCACAAATAAGTCAAATGTTACAATGTGACTCTTGTGGAATGGGACATAAAAGCCAAGATTGTCTTAGTGTGCTTGAAATGCAATAAGAGCAAGTGGACTATATGGGGAATGTTCCAATATCACAAAATAAACCCTATAGAAACACCTATAATCCAAGATGGAGAAATCACCCAAGTTTCTCATAGGGGAACCAAGGACAATAAAGGAATAATCCTCTACCAGGGTACCAACAACAACAACAACCACCCCAAGAGAAGAAATCAAATTTGGAAGAGCTAATGACCAAATTCATCTAAGCTTCTGATGCTCAACTCTAAGCTTAAGATACCACTTTGAAGAATCATGAAACAATGTTGAGAAATCAAGGAGATTCTATCCATAATTTATAGAATCAAATTGGACAGCTTGATAAAATAATTTTAGAAAGGCCACAATGGAGTTTGGTAATACAAAGACAAATCCTAAGGAATATGTGAGGGCGATCACCCTTAGGAGCGGAAAAGAATTACAAGCTAGACCTAAAGCTCAAATCATAGAGAAAAGTGTAGAGGATATCAAAGACCAAGGTGATGCACATCCTATGTGGGTTAAGGAATTTAAACCTACCATTTCATATTTTGTGATACTTAAGAAAGATCACTCAGATGGGCATTATGGTAAGTTTCTTGAACTCTTTAAGTAGCTCCACATTAACTTACTATTTGTTGAAGCTCTTTCACAGATGCCCAAGTATGCAAAATTTTTGAAGGAACTCCTAGCCAATAGAAAGAAACTTAAGGAGTTATCTACAATGATCCTTAGTAAGGAGTGTCCGACCATCTTGCCAAACAAGCAACCTCGAAAGCTCAAGGATTTAGGGAGTTTACTATCCCCTGTCTTATTGGTGATTTGAAAATTGATAGGGCTTTAACTGATCTAGGTGCAAGCATAAACCTAATGCCTTATAAATTGTTTGCTAAGTTAAGATTAGGGGACACTAAACGAACTAAGATGAGCATTCAATTAGCTAATAGGTCAATTAAATACCCTAGAGGTATCATTAAGGATGTGTTGGTTAAGGTAGACAAATTTATTTTTCTAGTTGATTTTGTCATACTTGATATGGATATTGATGTTGAGGTTCCAATGATTTTAGGTCAACCATTTTTGGCTACAGGTAGAGCTTTGATTGATGTTAGTGCAGGTATATTAGCTTTAAGGGTTAGAGATGAAAAAGTGACCTTTACAATTTATGATGCTTTTAAACACTCATTTGATCAAGATGACACTTATTAGTTCATTGATTCTATTGATTGTGATATTTCTAATTATATGTAGGCAACTATCTCTCATGATCCATTAGAGCATTGTCTTGTTCAAGATGAGAAGACAAGCAAGGAGGAAGATGTGAGGAGTGAGCAAGTAGCCTATCTAGAGGCTAATGAACCAATAATAAGGAAGAAAGCCTTTGAGGAGATTGATAGGAGTAAGGAATACAAATTAAAACCATCCCTTAAAAACCCACCTAAATTAGAGTTAAAGAAATTGCTTGAGCATTTAGAGTATGCATTTTTAGGAAAAGATTCAAAGTTCCAAGTGATTATAGCATCTAATTTGAAAAGACGAGCAAAAAGAGAAACGTTAACTATAGGTAAGGAACACAACAGGGTAATTGCTTGGAAGATCTTAGACATAAGCGGAATTAGTCCCTCTTTTTGTACACATAAGATTTTCTCATGGAGGATGACTTGAAACCAGTTTTGCAACCATAAAGGAGACTGAATCCTAACATAAAGGAAGTCGTAAAAGCTGAGGTCATTAAATTACTTGATGCAGGAGTGATTTACCCTATTTCTGATAGTTTGTGGGTGTGCACTATACAGGTAGTACCAAAGAAAGGAGAAGTGATGGTTGTTCTGAACGAGAATAATGAGTTGTTTTCCATAAGAATCGTCACCGGGTGGAGAGTATATATTGAATATAAAAAGTTGAATGATGCCACAAGGAAAGATCACTTTCCCTTATTTTTCATGGATTAAATTCTTGAGCGATTATCAGAGCATATGTATTATTGCTTCTTAGATGGCCTATCCAGTTACTTTTAAATTCCTATTGCTTCGGAAGACTAAGAAAAGATGATATTTACTTATCTTTATGGTATGCTTACTTATTGTCGAATGCCTTTTGGATTGTGTAATGCACCCGCTACTTTTCAACAGTGTATGATGGCAATTTTTGATGAACTTATGGAAAATATTATAGAGGTGTTCATGGATGATTTCTCTATTTTTGGTGATTCTTTTGATTTATGCCTCCATAATCTAAAAAGAGTGCTTAAACATTGTGAGGAGACCAATTTGGTGTTAAATTAGGAAACATGTCATTTTACGGTGCAAGAGGGTATAGTTTTAGAGCACAAAATCTTACATAGAGGGATTGAGGTAGATAGAGCAAAAATTGAAACTATTTCTAAGTTACCACCCCCAACTTTAGTTAAGGTAATTAGGAGTTTTTTAGGGCATGCCGAGTTTTATGCAAGGTTCATTAAGGACTTTTCTAAGATTGCTAGGCCTTTAACTAAGTTGCTTGAAAAAGATGTGCCTTTTGTTTTTACTCAAGAATGTTTAGAAGCATTTAACATTCTTAAGAAAATATTGACTAATGCCCTAATCATGGTAGCACCAAATTGGAATATTCCTTTTGAACTAATATGTGATGCAAGTGATTTTGCAGCAGGTGCAGTTCTTGGACAATAAAAAGACAAGCATTTTGTACCTATTTACTATGCTAGCAAGACTCTTACAGATGCCTAAGAGAATTACACAACTATGAAGGAGTTACTAGCTGTGGTTTTTACATTTGATAAATTTAGATCTTACTTGATATTGTCCAAAGTCGTTATTTATACTGACCACTCTACTTTGCATTATTTGCTAACTAAATCGAATGCAAAAACCTAGATTAATTTGATGGATTTTGCTGTTGCAGGAATTTGATCTTAAGATCCATGATAAGAAGGGTGTTGAAAACCTAGCAGTTGACCATCTATCTAGTTTGGAGAATCCAAATTTAGAAAAGCTCGATGAAGTCAAGATAAATGATCAATTTTCTAAGGAGCATCTTTACAACATTGAAGAGGTAAGTGATTTGGATGTTCCATGGTTTGTTGACATAACAAATTTCTTGGCAAGTGAAGTTCTACAATATGGAATGTCTCAACATCAAAAGAGAAAATTCTTTTTGGATTTGAAGAATTACTTTTAGGAAGACCTTTACTTGTTCAAAATTTATACGAATCAAATTGTGAGGAGATGTGTTCCAACTTTAGAATGGGAAATCCTAGAGCACTGTCATGCTAAACCTGCTAGAGGACATTGCAGTGCAAATAGGACAACTCATAAAGTTTACGAATCAAGTTTTTATTGGTCGATTATCTTTAAGTATGCACAAAGGTAAGCGAAGTAATGTGATAATTGCAAATGCTCAAGTAATATCTCTTGTCGTGATGAAATACCTCAAAACTATATTTTGGTATGTGAAATACTTGATATTTAGAGTACTGACTTCATGGGTCCCTTCCTGACTTCATTTGGAAATAAGTACATCCTAGTTGCTACAAATTATGTTTCTAAGTGGGTCGAAGCATAAGTTATATCCACAAATGATGCTAGGGTTATAGTTAAGTTCCTTAATAAGCTTTTCTGGCATTTTGGCACATCTCGAGCACTAATAAGTGACAGGGGCACTCATTTTTGTAATGCACTAAAAAAAGTGATTAAAAACTATGGTATTACAAATTGAGTTGCAACCCAATATCACCCTCAAACAAGTGGTCAAGTTAAGGTAGCTAATAGGGATCTCAAGCATATTCGTGAAAAGACTATTGCTTAATCTAGGAAAGATTGGTCCCTTAAGCTATATGATGCTATTTGGGCTTATAGGAACACCTATTAGTACTACACCATGTAGGTTAGTTTATGGGAAACATGTCATCTGCTTGTAAAGCTTAAGCATAAAACATATTAGGCTATAAAACTTCTTGATTTTAATCTTGACTTCATAGGTGAGAAGTGGAAACATTAAGTGAATGAGCTTGAGGAATGATGATTGATGGTTGTATGAGAACTCCAAATTATATAAGGAGAGGGCCAAGTAGTACCACGACAAGAGGATTCCTCAATCCAAGTAGTTCAGTGAAGGAGATCAAGTACTTCTTTATAACTCTTGCCTCAAATTATTTTTGGGTAAGCTTAAATCTAGATGGTACAGACAGTTCATCGTCAAACAAATTGTTCCTTACGACATAGTCAAGGTAACTTATCTTGAAAAAGGTACATTTAAAGTGAATGGTCATTGTTTGAAGCTCTACCTTAGAGGCGAGTTCGATAAGAAAATGGTTCGTGAGGAGTTAAAACTTCTCAAATTGGAGTAAGATTATTCACGACTTTGTTGAGCAATGACGTTATATATAATAAAAAAATAAAACAAAATACAAAATTATAAAATAAAAAAATCTTTGGTGTATGAATTTTAATTGAGGTCATTTTTATTGGGGTGTTTTTGCTTTTGTAGAAATTTTGCTCTTTAAAAAAAAAAAGTCTAGAAGCTGTACAGTTTCTGTCGAACACCTATGCATACCAATGTACAAAGGATTTTCAAAATCCCTTTTTGACAGGTTTTGTAAGCACCGCACATGTGTGTGTTGGGAATCGCATATGGGTTGCTTTCCAAGAGTAGCCTTATCCCAATCCTTGTGCGGTTCTCAACGCACTAATGTCCGTTGATGTGCACAAGGAGAATAAAAAAATATAATATAATAAAAAAATTAGAAAATTGTTACTCTCTTATTCTGCAGCCACCACCCACACAATTCTCCTATCTTGCAACTACCCAAAAATAAATCCCAACCCGGACACTTCATTAACAAATCCCGACTTGGTTTCACCCCTTAGCAACCCCTTTCTGGTTTGCACCATTCCTTTCTTTGTCGACCACCGCCCCTCTATCACTGAGATCGACCGCCCTAACATCTGATCGCAATCTCATTCACCTGCACCATCCCCTCTCCACCTATCATGACTCGTTTAACTTTTTGCCCCCATTTTTTTAATTTTTCCCCATTATCGATAGTGCATATTAAATTCAAAAGTTGGCTGGTATGGACTTCCCACTTATTATTTATCACTTGTTAGCAAATTCCAATTTTGCTTTATGACCTAAGATTTCACTTCGACTCCTACTGGTGCTATATTGTTCAATTTGTTTTCACACTGCCATCAAATGTGATTTTTCTATTGTGCTCTAATGTTTTGTCCTACTATTTAGGCGCTACAGATGTTTTTCCTACTTGCTATGGTGAACTCTCATCTGTCTATCTTTGACAATTAAGGAGTACTTGTTTCATATAGTGTGTCTATTATGTCTTTCTTTGTAGTGCTTCACTACGTGAGACTCTTTTTAGGTATTATCTTGTTGGAATACTTTTTTGATACTGATATCCATCTTTGTTATGTGTGTGTTGGGTTTCATTTTATGCTACTTGCCTTATAATTGCATCCTTACATACCTTCTCATGTCTCGACGTCGACTTTTAAAACTCTCTGCCTAACCAGCTACCAATTTTAATGCCACACGGTTCACTTCTATGGTCAATTCGAGTTGGTATGATAAGCATATTCTTAATAAGTTCATTAGTGAGCGGTCTATTACTTCAAATGTTGATACGTCACTTCACATTCGAGCTACATTTAATAGATTAGGATGGGAGTAAGTCTTAGATTTTCAGGGTCAATATTGCCCCTAGTTAGTACATGAATTTTATCTTAATATTGAAACAAACAAACAGAGGGTTGTTTGGAGATTCATTCTTTTGTTCGTGGTCAGAGAGTAGTGATCTCTTGCGCTTCTCTCGCATCATTTTTAGGAGTTCCAAATGTTAACCCTCCACTTGTTTTAAGTCCTAATAGAATCACCGGTCAGTATTGCATCCCAAATGATAGGACTTTTAATTTGTCAAGAGCAACCTCTTAATTAGGCTTAATTGCATGCTACCAACACGACTGTTCGCAGTACTTAGCTAAACACTTAGATGCCTGTTCTAGAGTGATAATTATATTGCTTGCATCTAATATTTTTCCTAAGGCTAGTGCTCTTAATGAAGTGTGCCTTAGTGATATTTATCTTGCACATAAAATGATATATGGTTTAGGTGATATTAAAGGTGTCCCTTTAGCTCCCATTTTAATCACATGCATTCATGATGGTGTTCGTCTCTCACATTCGAACAAAAATTTTATTTTCCCCATACTCTTAACAAATATTTTTGCAAGTTTAGGTGTTGATTTTGTAGGTGCACGCATGGTTCCTATAAAATCACCAATAGTTATTGATACACTTTGCCACTTGAGCTTCTTCCCCGCTGATCATACCCAAACTCGACCGTCCACTATCCTAGATCACTCACCATCCAAGAATGATGCCTTTGTAGCTGAGATTGTAGCTTTGTGTTCTAACGTTGGTGGTGTCACCCATGAAGGGCAAGCAGGGCCATCTCAGGAGCCTCAACAAGGGGTTATCTAACCTACCCAACGACTACTTTCTCACTACTTCCCAACGTTCGCATAATTCATGAACACCAAAATTGCTTGGAAGATGTGCAAACCCAAATGTCTCAACAATTGGCTCAACATGGCAAGTTCCTCATTTAAATTCAGGATTCTTTACATCGTCTTCTTCTGCCATCTCCACCACCTGCACCTTGAGATTCCAAGAAAGTTTTCTAGTTTTTTTTTCTTTTACTTTTTATTTTCCTTAGTGAGCTATTTGTTTGTTTTGTTGTGCTAAAACCTTTTTCTCTACATTAAGGAAAATATGTCTTAAGTATGGGGAGGGTTTATATTGTTTGATAATTTTGTTGTTATTTTATTTTACTTTCTTCATTTATAATTTTTTTTTGCTTTATTGTGTAAATGCCTCATTATTTGCTTAGTAGTTTCCTCATTTTCATCTTAACTTGGTCAAAAATATCCAGTTATGCCTTGGATTCACTTTCCTAATTTGCAAACCTCGTTTTCTATCATAGATATTTAATTATCACTATCATTAAAGAAAATCTCAAGGTTTGAAAGTTTACAAATTCTAAAAAAAAAAATCAATTTTTTACACTATAAAGAAAAGGTTTGAGCCTCTTTTCCTTGTAATGTGCTTAATTTTGTGAATTCCTTATTGAGCGAATCCTCAAATAGTGCTAGAGTTTCTAAAACTTGATTTGTTATCGTTTTAAGACCACATTATCAAATACGAGCATAAAAATGATTAAATCAATTTAGGATTAGCCACTTGTTCCTTCTCTTTCTTCATCCACCCTTTTATCCATTTAGTGAGCCCTATTGAGCCTATAAGAATCCTTTTTTTTTTTTATTATTATAATCCCATGTTTAGCTAGCCAATGAAGCCTAGTCCCTTAAAATAATTGATCATGTTTGGTTTGGGATGAGATTTGGTTTCTACAATTACAAAGGGTTGTTTCTTGAATTTAGTGAGAACTCTTTAAGTGTAGGGTTGAGTGTTTTATTCTTTGGGGTGGGAATGAGAGAATGTTATTTGATTAATTGCTTGATTTTTGAATTGTTACCTTTTGTGATTTTATAATAACTCTTATTTCTTCCTCTCAAAATACAAAAGTGAAAAGACAAATAATAAAAAAACAAAAAAAAAAGTTCAAAGAAACAAAAGAGGAAGAAGAAGGTGTATTTCTTTATCAAGGCAGTTCAATTCTATTTTGCAAAAGATATTAAGTAAGGACCTATAATTTCTATTGTTTTTAAGGTTCATGAGAGTGAGATTATGTTTTGGGCGTAAGATTTGTTCTTTATTGAGAGAACATGTGAGTTTCATTTGAGAGAGTATTTAGTAAGTATGATCAATTATTTTGTAATCTACTAGCCTAAAAACACCTACCCTCTACCAAGGCATCATTACAACCAAAAGAAAGACCTTTTAATTTATGCTTGTATTTAAATTTAAGTGATGGAGATGTGATTTATTCTCAAGTTTATGGTAGACATTTAGGCTATTTGTTGGACGATGAGAGCATACACTAACCTTTAAACACTTGGAATTAAGGATACGTTGTGAAAAACTTAATAAATGAATTTGTTTGTTATTGGATTTGTGGATGAATAATTTTTAATGTATTTGATTTGGGGATAGTTATGATTAAATAAGTATGCTAGAACACAAATTTTGTAAATTTGAGAATTGATGAATTTTTCACATAGCTCAATTAATTTGATTTGGTATGATACCGATGAAGGGATGAAATGTGTTTATGAGTCAATTGTGTTAATTTTTATGTGTTTTGTACTTAGTGTTTTTTATGTTTTATTTTGAGTCTTTTGTTCATATTTTTTCTGTTAGCCTAGTATTTTTTCTTTAGGACAAGCAAAATGCTAAGTGTGGGGGAATTTGATAGTTCTTTATTTTTAGCATTTTTTAGGGCTAGTTTTATTATAAATTGAGTCTAATTTGGAAAAATACTAGATGATGTCTAACTTTTGACTTGTATTTTGTGATTTTATAGGAATTTTTGGAAATTAGAGCTGATTGATGAATTATGAGGGTTTTTTTTAGTGCAATTGTTTAGTTTCAGAGACCAATTTTGATATTTTCCAGATAAAATTTTAGTCCTTTCCTAATTTAATTGAGAAAGAGTTCGTGCAGTATATGAGAAGCTTCACCGTGTCCGAGAACTTGTTATTATTAGTCTTTTCCTAAATTGTGGGAGAGTTCATTTTTTCTCCTATTTTGGGGGGAGTATGGGAGTATTAATAGGAGGAGAATAATTCCACGAGGGGGAGGTTTTTGTTTTGTTTTGTTTTTCTTTTTCTAGAGATAAGTAGAGGAAAGAGGAGAATTATGGGTCATCCATCAAACTTGAAGAGAATTAGAGGTTACAAGGGTTTTATTATGAAAACTTTTCTGTTTTATTTTCTCTTTATGTTGATGTTAGCTAGTAATTCCATTATGAACTAAATTTGTTAGACACTTGAGTATGATGAACCCTAAGATGAGTTTTGAATTGTGATTTTCTTTAGATAATACAATTTTTTTCATTATTTTATAAAATTCAATTGTGTTTGCTTTTTATCTCATTGAATTGATATATCCCAAATATTGATTATTGTTTTACAATTCTTTAAACTTATATTGAAAAATTAAGTTATTGAATAAATTTAGCACAATTGAAAGAAATTGCATGTAACCTTGGGGATAGAATAATATAAATCCTCCGGATTAGGGTCAAATCTAATAATGAAATTTAAAGGAACTATAATGTAATTTTAGAGGTTTTAATTAGGAAAAGATTTCAATTAATCAACCTAGGATTAGATGTTAATTATCTTGAGAAGGATTTTAATATAGTAAAGGGATTGTCACAGTTCCATAAACATTGAATTAGATTGTATTGTTAGAAAATTAATTTCTTGATAAGTCTTAGAGGGATTCAATACTTGAGAGCTATTTGTCATATCGATTACCTTTTTCCACTCTCTAGTTCATATTTTCATTATTCTAGTTTGCTGAATTATTTATTTTAGTTTTTAATTAGTTAATTAATTCACTTAAATTTATCAGTTATATAATAAAGAAAAAGCTAATATTAGTACTTTTAGTTCTTGAGAGATTGACACTCGATACTCCTACTCTATACTGTACTCGATATGTGCACTTGTCCACTCGATCTATAGGTGTTGACCTCGAATCATGTCAATATTTTCCCACAATATCAAAGTAGTCATAAAATAATAATCTAACTTTATCATTTCTAATGTTCACATTTTTCGCATTGATAATTAAAATATCAATAAAATATAAAATCAATAAAATATACTAACAAAATCACATACGCACTCAATTATGCAATCTATCGATACTAATAAGCAATGAGCATGAAGATGTCTACTTACAGCCCAGAGTGTGGATTCAAATCAAGTGCACTTAGACTTAAAGTCTTTAATGGGAAACCACCCAGTATATGCTCCAAAGGCATGTGTGTACTGAGTGTTATTTCAAATATAATTGTATAACACCTAACGTCTAAGGTGTGATAGTATAAACAACATAACTAAGTGCATGCTCTTTTTTTTTTTTTTTTTCCCAACTATGATATTATGCATCTCATAAAATAAAATACAATTTGACCTTCTAACTCGAGATTATGATAAAAGATACATTCATTCAATAAATTCCAAAATATCTATATCATTAAAATATAATTTCATTTCAGTTTTTCAAATTCAAAGATTTATTGTAGGAGAAAATAAATTTCAAAATAATACGTAAAATAATCAAATTAAATTGTATAATATCGTAAATATACCCAAACTCTAAAATTCAAAGTCAAAATAATCACTTCATAAGTAGATAACAAAGATAATCATTTAATTGAAATCAATGCAAAATACACTTATTCACTAACCAAAAATTAATATTAACAATAATCATTTTCTACAATAAATCTTGAAAATGATCTTTAAATTTAAATTCAATTTCTAAATATATATAAATAATAATTAAATCAAAATACATATTCAAGTTTATCCTCTTACTTGAAATGTAAGGCTTAAAACCGACTATTTTCACTTCCCTAACTAATTCCCATTCGTTAATCCTATAACCATGTATAAACATAATTTAAAAAATTGCTTTTATCTAACTTCTTATAATTCTTATTTAATTCTAATATAATTTCTAATAATTTTATTCACTTATCCTTCTATTAAAAATTAATTAATCTATCAAAAATTTGATAATCTCCTCTATAAATTAAATTATTTCCCTTTTAAAATGAGTATAATTCTTGTAAGAAATCATAACACACAATTCTCATTTGAGCCTCTAATCATCTAATATATTCTCTACTTCAATATTCCATAATTTCATCAAATTCAAAATAAATATCTAAAATTCTAAATTCATTATCTTATGCATAGTTCTCCAAACAAATCTCCAATTTTCAATGTTAACTCTCTTAAATTATATTAAACAAACTTACTTTCATTAATTCATCCAACCTTTATAATCAAGTCCAATATTTCTATTTAATCCCAACTATTTCTATAATATTCATCACTTAATTTTAAAATTCTATTTTTATCACAATATCTTTGAATAACATCCATAATTCAAGTCCCCTTCTTAGTGCACAAGGGCCAACAACTGATATCAGAGCTTAAGTCTCAAAACTTCTCTTAGTTGCTTGAAAAGAGATTATGGCACAAAGAGTGATCTACTATCACTTTAAGCCATACTTTGATAGATCCGATTATGCTCATTGGAAGTATAAGATAAAGATGAACTTTAATAATAATGTTGTGGATCTTTGGGATGTTGTAGCAAAAGAACAGAAGCCACCTTCAAAGATAGTAAATGAAAGTGAAGAGCTACTCCTAAGAGAAGAATGGATTGAAGCACATATAAAGTAAATGGGAGAAATAAAAGGGCAATGACAATCATCCAAATCTCTCTCTTAAGGGATGAATGTGGGAGAGTGCAACATTGTCAAATTGCTCATTATATGTGGAAAGCTTTGAGAACTATCACGAAGGTATCACACAAGTAAAGTTAAAGAGAGTTGGCATGCCTGTGATCAAATATGAACTCTTCATGATGAAGGAAAATGAAAGCATCATCGACATGACAAATAGGCTCTTGACTATTATCAATAACATAAAGAAATATGAGAGACATTATAAGCATTAGATTCTAGGACTCAAGATGCAAAGCTTGATGATGAAAATCACTAAATACATTCTTCAAAATGCAAAAGGGAGAAGTTAAAGGATGAAAAATACGGCCTCAGAAGACCTTAGAAGAGCCCAACACCAAGCCTAAAACCAAACCCTAATATGTTAGCCTCTAGTCCTCCCCTTAAACCCTAAAGTTGTACAACCCTGACAGATGGATGTATAATAACCCCTTCTTTGTTGTACAACCCATGTGTAAACCCTAATTCTAGGGGATCCACCTTTCTCTTTATGATTGAACACGAGCATGGTGCAACCAAAACCATTTTGGCTATAGTGTACCCATCTATCACTTATAAATACCTCTCCACTTGAAGAGAATGCAAAGGCTTATAAAACCCTAATGTTATTGTACTGAAACTCTAACTCATAAATCCTAATTCTCTAGAAACCAAACATTTAACCCAAAATACATTGATACTTAAGGTAGTTCCTATGGATTTAGCCTCTTACTTTGTATAACTTATTGCATTTTTGGATGAAATATTGAACTTGTGAGCCTTTGAAGGAAAGAAAACACTTAAAGGGATCTAGATAAACCTCTTTTTCTCCCTTTCTTATTTTTCTCTTTCTTATTTTGCTTTTAAAAACCTAAGAACTTGAGGTTGTACAAACTTAAATGTAGTCTATACAACCTAAGAACTGGGTTATACAACCTTAATAATGAGTTCATAGTCTATACAACCTAAGAACTGGGTTATACAACCTTAATAATGAGTTCTACAACCCTATTTTCTTACACCAGCCTGTAGATATATTTTTTTTCTCTTCTTTCTTAGATTTCTCCTTTTCAATGCTACTTCTTATGATCTTTTATGATTTTGATAGTAAAATGGGATGAGGCTCAATGGCCTAGGACCTTTATTCACTTTAAAAATGGAGTTTTGAAGTGATTTTCATGTTTCACCTTATGCTAATGCTTGTATTCTTTCATCTTGATTTGATGATGATTTTAGTTATGTTTTGATCATTTCATTATTTTAATCATTTAGGGCAGTGATCAAGTGACAAACTTAGGGTTCTAAGGACCTTGAGAGTTCTTTTTGTGGTTGTGTTTATGGTCCATTAACCCTAGGATCTCTTTTATAATGATTTTTGCCTTAGGTCATTCAACATCCTCTGAGTGCCTTGCATTGCATGTTTATCTCTTTTGATGTTCGTGTTTCATGTATTTTGATCTTATTTTGCTTGCTAATTTGTGATATGATAGTATATTCAGTATGGACTTAGACACATAGTTAGGTACTTTTACATGGGAGACATGGTAGTGTGGCTTTTTCTATTACCTTTATTTATTTTCTTATTTTCTTCCTTTTATCTTTCCATCACTAACTTGTTCTTTTCCTTTGGGTGTAGGTGTTTTTACTTAACCTAGACCGTGAATTTGGTATTGACCTTCATCGAATATGCTTAAAGATGAAGGGATGTGTGAATGGATGTATGGATATACATGATAATCCTTATACCATGATACATGACCTCTTTCCCCTCTTGAAATGATCATGTTCAAATGGGTGCATGGATATGCATGATAATACCTATACCATGATGTATAGGCCCCTTCCCTCTTGAGATGATTATGCTTGAATGGATGTCTAGATATATATGATAGTCCCTATACCATGATGCATGACCCTATTCCCCTTTAAATTGATGACTTCATTAGCTTGATTGCACTAGAGGCATGCTTAGGGCTATTAAATTAGACTAATTAATAACTTAGTTAATGAGTTGAAAAGTGAACTAAAGATGCTCAAAGGCTGCATCTCAATATTCAGGCAATTTGGGGGTGCCTAACCTCTCTCTCAAGTTATACCTAGTTTTTGAACTCAATCTCTAATGAAGTGAAGACGAAATGAGCCTTCTAATTGACTTAATTTAAGCTTAGATTTTGCCTTTCTCAAATTCTTGTCTTGACTAAAGTTGGGCAGCGACTCCACAATTCCTAAGGATCATATCAATGTATCATCCTGACCTGGTCCCTTAATGACCATTATTTAGACTTAATGTTTAGAAATTGCACAAGGCCTAAAGGATCTCCTGTTGATCTAAATGCGTGCCACATCTTAGGTATTACCAATGTAAAGACTTTCATCCTCTCAACCACCCATTGGTCGATAAAAAGATGGATTCATAAATAATATTCCACTAGTTCGAACAAAACTCAAGGTGCTCATATTGGCGACTTTGTTGGGAACTCAAAATTGACTTCGTGACCAATCACGATTAATCTTTGGTTCACTTTTAACATTTTAAACTTGTTATTGATTAAGTCCATTACATTCATGTAGTCTCTACACTTCACCACATGTATTAGGTATGCCCTCAGATAAACTGTTAGTTCTTTAAATTTGAGACTTAAACTCTATTCAAACTTAGGAGATTGTGAGGAAGATTTATCACTCATAAGTCGTACCTTCGAGTATAGATCACAACTCAAACTTATAAGAACTATTAACTCCAATAGCCCTTTCAACTATTAGGTGCATGTAAGAGCCAATAATACTTTGGAATAAGGAACACCTTTGTTTGCATTTCCTCAAGGGAGAGTAAAAGTTCTCAAAGAACAAGGTTAGATACCTTTAATGTAAAGTACAATTGTTACCTTATTCCCCATGATGTAATTATCCTTATATGTAAATACTTGTATCCCACCCCTTACTTTGTAAAAGTTTTTATGTAAATATTCCTCTAGCTTTGTTAAGGGGATTTTTTAACATTTCATGTATATGCTTCTCTGATTAATGTAAATAGGTCTCTTTTTTTTATTAGCACTTTTACGTGTATGTTCTTTGAGACTTTGACTCTTCTCAGTCTGAGATGACCATATATGTTCTTTACCCCTTATTGGTCAAAAAATAAGAACCCTCCTAGGAAAGTGCCATTAGACCTAATGTGTGGGAGTAATAAGGTTGGAAGGATCTTTTGCCAATTATGTATGTATGCCACACATATCATGGATACATGCATCATTTATTTATACATGCAACATACTAATAACCATTGTTTTGTAGCCAACATAGCTCCATCTAAACCGTCGTGGAAGATAAGGGGTAACTGACTTGTTAGGAAGAGTAAGACGCCAAATCTAAGCCACAAAATTGATCTAATCATAGAACCAACCATACCACTAGAGATTTGGATAAGATGATGGTTGACTTTAATTGCAAAATGGAAGAATGGATAGCTGAGGAGGTGAACAAATGAGATTCTAAAGAAAGAGGACACCTCAGCTAACAAGAATGACAAAGGGAAAGCACCAATAGAGGTACCTCTGCCTATGGTGATACATGATGATCTATTTAGAATGAAAAAGTATCATGAGAGAAAGCTCGCTAAAGAAGTTGAGAGTACCACTATTGTCTTAGATAAACCAATGTAGAGTGAGAAGGAGAGCACTTGATTTAATGACTTCACCAAAAAGCTAAAGAAGATTTAAAGAGCCTTGGGTGTTAAAGGCTTTGAGACGAGAATAGATATTGAAGAATTACTGGCTTGCAGACTTGAGAAGCTGCCAGCTAATTTTCACATGCCTAAGCTCCCTAAGTTTATGGGCATTTAAAATGCTAAGAACCATGTATGTTCATATGTACTAGTTATGAAGACAACTAGGGTTCCGACAGACACTATGTTAGAGCTTTGTAAATTGTCATTAGAGGGGGCCACTGAGACATGGTACTTTACCCAGCCAAAGACTGTTAGGGAAGATTAAAAGAAACTCATAGAGGCTTTCAAGAAACACTATACAGGTAATTCATATTTAAAGGCACATTGCGAGACTTAGAATCTTTGAAGCAGAAGACTGGTGAAAGCTTCAATGATTACATTAAAAGGTAGAAGAAGACAGTTTTAGAGGTGAACATAAGGCATACTGAGAGAGAGCAAGTTCAAATGATTATTAGAGAGGCGTTACTCGATATTAGTACCATAATTAAGGGGATATCGGTCAGAAACTTTGATGACCTCCACGTCATTTAAGAGGTTACAAGAGAACGCAGTATTAAAGCCCCTAGCACTAAGGTCACCTTCTAATCCATTGCCTAAAGGATATGACACCAATGCTTATTGTGCCTTCAATCAAATAGTGGGGCACAATACTAATGACTGTTACAGGTTAAGACATGAGATTCTAGACCTCATTGACAACATGACAATTATGCCACTAAACTCAAGGAGGCCAAGTATAAAGAAACCATCTCTCAAACTATCATAATGTTCCTTCTCTCAATCAAGTGACATTTATGATAGATATGGAGTACCTAAAGTGGTTGTTATGGCTACCTTCAAAGAAGTACTAAAAGATCTTACTATCATGGTTTACACTATCAACCCATGAGAAAGTTCAAATGAGGAAATAGAAGGGGCAAGAGTAAAAGGGAGGATCAAGCTGTGGGAGAAAAATGATGAAGAAAATAAAAAGGGACGAATGAACTGCGTAACTCACAACAAAAAATACTATCCTAATAAAAAATCTCCTAAGGAACCAAGAGTTGAGAAGAAGCCAAACAACTTGTTATGAAAGAAAGGAGGATAATAACCCTATTGTAAAACAGATAAAGAAAATTCTCACTCAGATCAATATGTAAGAATTGTTAATTACTTCTCATATGCATAAGAAAGCCATGGTTGAAGCCCTGTCTGGCTTGATCAATTTCAATAAAGCCATTCTAAAAGACACTGTTGCTTTGGTCACCCATAAAGGAAAATTCACTTTTTCATATGAAGACTTGCTGCCAAAAGGAAGGGACCATGATCTGGCTTTATTTATTAAGGTCAAGGCGAAAAGGAACCCCAATCCCTATGTAATGGTTGATGATGGGTCCAAAATTAACTTCTACACCTTAAAGTTCCTATATAAGTTTGAATTGTCTGAGAAGGATTTGGAGGCTTTTGATAGTATCATTTAGGCTATGATAATAGTAGGAGGCCAGCTTTAGATATGCCCTAAATCCTAGTGAAAATGCGCATTATAGAAGTCATGTTGGAATTGATAGTCTTGGAAATTCTTGTTACTTTCTCGCTATTATTAGAGAGAGCATGGTTTCATTCTTTGGGTGGTGTACCATCCATTGCTCATCAGAAATTTAAGATTCCCTATAAAGGCAAGATTATGACCATTTGTGCAGAGGTTGGGGAGATTGTGTCAACATTGAGTGTGGTTGTTCCACACCTTAGAGGGTTTTAAGGTGTTGGACTCACAGACAAATGGGTCAATCCAAAAGTATGGGTATTATGAAGAACATGAACTTTTTCATGTCAGGGATTAAGAAAAGAATTCTATTAGTATATCAAAGTTTTCAAAAATTCCTACTCATACATGATGATAGGACTATCTTATTGTGGCAAAGGGTCAAAAGGTAAGGGAACTTTATAAACTGTTGTCTAATTTCTTTATGAAGGAATGGGAAGTTGTTAGAAAGGATGAGCAAGAGGCTATTGAGGATGGAAAGTCATTAGGGGATGGCCTAGGTAAACTTGAGAAAGCCTTTTTTTTTTAATGGATGTTAGTGAACTAAGCTATCAAAATTCCTCTTATGATCTAGAATATATTTATTTGTGTAAGTTCACTAAAGATACATATATTGGATTAACTCTAATAGATATCAAGGACATGACTCTAATAGATATCAAGGACATGATTATGAATTCCATTGAGGACATAAGTGATGATAAGGAGATGTAGGGTCAAGCTAGTTAGAAGGGGTGGCCTTTTAGGAGAGGTTTATGAAGATTGAGTTAGGGAATGGCCAGATGAAGCGGGACTTTGAAGAGGTGGTGAAAGCTATGACTAGCATAATGGGATTCTAAATAGGG
Organism: Omphalea diandra; assembly: GCA_949677035.1. NCBI lineage: Eukaryota > Viridiplantae > Streptophyta > Magnoliopsida > Malpighiales > Euphorbiaceae > Omphalea > Omphalea diandra. The sequence continues at coordinate 27,370 of CATIWR010116829.1, read as the reverse complement.
TAAAGATCTCAATGTTGCAATTGGTAAAGAAGGAAAGGATAAAAAGGAGAAAGGTCCAGTAGAAGAAGCTCTTGTCAAACTATCTGAAGAATTGATGTTCTTGTTTGCAACCATTTTAAAGATGATGATGTATTTATTTTAAATTTAAGGAAATCAATGATGAATTTGCATACTTGTGTTATGTATTTCTTGATGGTAGTGTGCATAACATGCATAATTTCATGAGCATATTCAATATTAATTATGTGCATACCACGATATTTAATCTTGACACACATGAAGATTTGAAATTATTGCTCATTGCTAGTGATGTCACACTAAAGGAGTGAAGGAAATTTGAATAGATGCTTAGGAAGTTGTTTACAAGTTTCTTAGTGTGTGTGTGTGTGTGTATGTATACCTTCTTAGTAAAGTGTGAGTATGAAGTCAGTCCACAAAAAAGCAAAGTGAATCAAGTATTAGATGACTAAGTACTCTAGATGTTTAGGATAACAGAGTAAATCAAATAATAGGGCATACTAAACTAACAAAGCAAGTAAAACTAAACTAATCTAACAATAGCATTCAAATATATATGCAAATCAAACTAAATAACACATATTCAAATGAAATAACTAATGATTATGAAATGTTATAGAATGAATTGATTGGAGGATCAATCTAATGTCTTTAAGTGCTTATCTCTAAGTCAACCAAAGTTATCTATGAATAAAACTATACTCACTCTCATTTTTTGTATAATTTATAAATGTAGAAGTTATGCTCCATGCTAATCCTTTAAAGCCCTTAGAATTGATTTCCTCTCTTAAATCTAATCCTTTAACCTAAGTGAATCTAATTAGTTTTCCATCAAAGAAGTTAATTTTCATTATGAATCCTTGACTAACACATCATATATGGTGATCAGTCATATATAACAACAATAATTCATAATCAAACTCAAATTCAAATTCATTCATAAAAAAGAAAACGATTAATTCATTATTCCATAGAATAGTGCAAAATCGTTCATACAACTTAGCCTAAATACATGATTAAATCAAGAAGGCAAATAAAAGAATAATGAACATAAAGAGAGAGAAGAAGAAAAGAATGAGATGAAGATCTAAATAAGTCTTCACTTTTTAGAAAGGTTGGACTTCTGCTGGAACTCCAAAGGAAACTAACTCTAACTTGGAAGAATGTTTCCTTTCATAAATAATGACCTCTCTCTTTCTAACACTTTTTGATTTTTCTTGAATGCTTTATGAATGATTTTTTATGTCTAGATGTAGGCTAAGTCCATGTATTTATGAGCTTTGAAGTGCCCCGAGTTGTGCTAATTTCGAATAGATGCCTTTACGAAAAGGTGTGGTAAAGGGGTGTTGTAACTACTCGACACACTGGTGTGAGTTGGCATAGTTACTATCTGTATGGTCATTGTGCCAACTTGACACAGTATGTCACTACTAGTGATAGACCAACTTTTGCCTTCCTTGCTCGGTTTACTTTGTTCTTCGGTCTAAGGCCCCGTAATGCACTTGTATGCAAAATCTAAGCTTGAAAAGGCTTACAAAACATGAAACTTACATAAGAACTATCAAAGTAAATCTAAGCTTAAAATCAGGGACAATATTGATAAAAAAAAACATACTAAAAACAAAATAAACCTAGACATAAAGTTCCTAGAACATTATATTAATTTGCACCATATCAAAAGTACTAAAGCATTTTTGCTTAGACGTATGAAGATATGTTTGGCATTGATAAACAAATTATAAAACATCAAATTCTAACCTACCCACACATTAGGCCAATGAAGTAAAAATTCTAAAGAATAAGGCCAAAATGGCCTTAATTGGTCAAGGAAGAAGTGACGAAGCAGCTGACTGCCAAAATTTTAGAAGTAGTAGATTGTCTAGAATGGCTAGCCAATATAATATTTATACCAAAGAAAGATGAGAGAGTAAGGATGTGTGTGGATTATAGGAATTTGAATAAGACTTACCCAAAAGATGACCTCCCATTGCCCCCATATCAATGTGTTAGTAGATAATACTATAGCGTGCATTTGTACTCATTTATGGACGATTTTTCTAGCTACAATCAAATGCTCATGGCTATCATAGACAAGGTAAAAATAGCTTTCATCATAGAATGGGGGACATATTACTATAAAGCAATATTATTTGGCTTAAAGAATGTAAAGGTGATATACCAACGGATGACGATAACTTTGTTTCATGACTTAATCCATAAAGAGGTAAAGGTATACATGGATGACATGATGATGTTTAAAACAAGATAAAGGCATTTTAAGGCCCTGAAGAAGTTTCTAAAGAGGGTCGATGAGTATAACTTGAGGTTAAATCCAAAAAAGTGTGTCTTCGGGGTCACCTTTGGTAAGCTGTTAGGATACGTGGTCAGTAAAATAGGTGTTAAAGTGGATCCAGATAAAGTAAAGGTAATTCAGGACATGCCTACACCTAAAACAGTGAAGGAAGTCCAAGGTTTCAAAGGTCACTTACAGTACATTAGCCGGTTCATAGCAAGACTAACTCTTATTTGTGAGCCGATCATCAATCTGTTAATGAAGGATCAGCTGGTGAAATGGAATGAATAGTGCCAAAAGGCCTTTGAAAGAATAAAGGAAGATTTAACTAACACATCTATACTAAAACCTCTGAAGCCTGGGAAATCATTGATCTTATATATGACAATGAAAGACATATTTATCAGGGCAATGCTAGCTTAAAAACATGAAAGGGGAATGAACATATCATGTATTACCTCAACAAGAAGCTTTTGTCCTATAAAGAAATCTATAATCAGGTGGAAAAGACTCGTCTAGCATTAGTATGGGCCACAAAAAAGCTAAGGCATTATTTCTAGTCATACTCTTAAAGGTGGTCTAGAAGCTGGACCTAATCAAGTACCTACACGAAACCCTTAGGGAGATTAGCTAAATGGTTGGTTCTATTAACTAAGTTTGATATCAAGTATGTGACTAGGAAGGTAATCAAAAGATTAGCAACCATAAAATATTTGGCATAACAACTTTTCGAAGAGGAAGAAGCAAAATTTCCTTAATTTTTTTGTGAAAGATTAAGTGAAATTAAGTTACTAGATTGGAGAATGTATTTCAATAGGGCAGTGAACAAGAAACAAGTTGGTGTAGGAGTAATTTTGATTTTTCCAGAAGGAGAACTTTTCCCTATGGTTAAAAAGCTAGATTTCAAGGTGACCAATAACATGGTTGAGTATGAAGTTTATGCATTTGGGCTGAAACTCTTGATGCAAATAAGAGTTACAACCACTAAAGTTTTCAGGGATTCATTGTTAGTTATCTCCCAGGGGATAGATAAGTAGGAATTAAAGAAAGAATGGTTAGGTCCATCCTTGGAGCATTTGAAGAGGATGAGACAAAAATTTTTAAGAATCATATTCCTTCACTTGCCACAGTAAAAGAATGTGATGGTTGATGCTTTTAAAGCTTTAGTTTTTGTATGGGATGGATTGAAAATGATGCCATTAAAGCCTCTTATCAAACTCTGATCCACGATGTTGTCTCATGTCAACAGAAGGGTAGTGCAAATGTTAGTGGAGAATCGCCAATTATGCTATTACATGCAATGGTATCTAAAAAGTGGTCAATATCTTGAGGGGACTAAAAGGAGAGATAAGATGATAATTTAGAGATTGGCATCACAATTTATAGTCAACAATGGTGTGATGTATAAGAGGATGCCGGTGGAATTCACTTAAGGTGCTTAGTAGAGTAAGAGGCAAACAAAGTCATGGACGAAGTGCATATAGAGTTTGTAGTCATCATATGAATGGAAGGTATTAGTAAAGAAAATTTTAAGGCTATGATACTACTAGACCATAATGCAAGGAGATTATATATAGATGATTTGGAGTTGTCATAAATGTTAGGTTCATGGTAGCTTCAAGCATTGGCCATTAATTGAATTATAGAATATGACTTCACTGTGGCCATTCATAGTTTGGGGAATCAATGTAATTGAGGAAATCAAGGTAACTTCTACGATGGGGTACAAGTACATTATTATGGTAGTAGACTACTTTTCAAAATGGTTAGAGGCTGAGGCCTTTAGTAAGGTAGGGGCAAAGCAGATGGCTCGATTCATCAAGAAGAATCTCATCTATCAATATGATTTACAACATCACATTGTTACAAATAATAACATCCATTTTCAGGTTAAGGTAAGGGTAATCTTAGAAAAGTATGGAGTAACTCACTACAAGTCGTCACCATATAGGCTACAGGCTAATGGGGCATTTGAAGAGCTAACAAGAACATAAAAAACATTCTCACAAAAATGGTCAAAATGTGTAGGGATTGGTCAGAGAAGCTATCGTATGCCTTATGAGGTTTCCAAACTACAATAAAGACGTCAACTAGAATGATGCGATATTCTTTGGTGTATAGGATGGAGGCGATATCGACAATTGAGCTAGAGGTGAGATCTTTACGAGTACTGGTCAAGTCTAATGTCCTTGAATACTAGTGGATAAGAAATAAGTTTGAACAATTGGCTTTATTGGATGAGAAAAGGCTGAAGACCCTTTTATCACATCCAACTATATCAAGCTAGGATGGTCCAAACATTTAACAAAAGTGCCTGAGGCTAAGGTAGTAAGGATGATGCAATCTCTATAAGTCCTCAATGTAAAGTGTGATAGATTCCATCATGAGAAACTCCAATAAATGTCATTAACAGTGAGTGGGCCATCCATTCAGCATACTTGGCGCTAGTAGTAGCAAGCCTTGATAGATGGTTGTTTGAATGGTGTTATGGGTAATAAAGTCTTGCATCAATAGTTAGGACAACCATTAGTCCTATCTAAAAAAAGATGAAAAAAGAAAAAAAAATATAATATGCTTGTTAGGTTGAAAACCCAAAAGGGAAACCTAAATAGAAATGAGCAACCTGTTGGATTGAAAACTTGCAAAGGCGATTTAGGCAAAAATTAAAGTATGAAAAAATTTTAAAATCAAAAGAAAAAATACTATAAGAGGAATTATTACTAAAGCAATAACAAACTTCCTATGAAAGAATCACTAATACCAAGAGTTATTTTGTCCAGACCTACAATGGTCTGACCCAAGATTGCCAGTGTAGGGGTCTTCCCTGACTCAACTCCTTCTAGGAGAGGTAAAATCTATAGGTATATCTCCCCATCCTCCCTTCACAACAAATACATGTCCTTTACAATGGTCACCGCAATACGAGGTCGAGTTGCCTGAGCATAGCCCCTAAAAGGAAAAAAAGAGAGAGAATGAGCCATAAGGATTTTCTCCTCACCCAACGTGTACCAAGGTTCTTCCTCATACTGCATGTCGAGCAGCTCCATCATTTTCTGAACGTGTGGGTAATCCAATTGAGGCAGCGGGATTCAATTTGTTGCTATGACACGACAGTTAAGAATAACGTTGAACTCCTTTAACAAACCATAAATCTCTATGTCCCTAAAATGAAACGAATAGGTAGTGGAATCTCATAAACTACAGGTTGCCCATAGGAAATGTGTGTTAAGATAGAGAAAAGAGAAGTAATAAAGAGCTAAAGACTTGCCTATGGTACATCATGCTAGATTTGGTTGGGATAGACCTTAGAAATGCTCTTAACATAGTTTGGAGGCTAGAGATTATGGTTATAAAGAGCATATTTGAAATGTGTATTTATAAAAGAAGATAAGGTTAATTAGAGCTTGATAGCTAATAGCTTAGAAGGTTTGTATAGCCCCTGAGTAGGTTTGTGTAGCCATTGAAGAGGTTTGTACAAACCTCACCTTAGGTTTTACAATCCCTAGCTTATGGACAATTTTGGCAGCCTCCCCTTTGCACTTTTTACCTAAACATTATTTGTACCTATTCTAAAAAACACATGAATAAACAAGTTTTAACTAATGGTTCAACAAATACTCAAAATATAGAATCAAAGGCCAAAATCATGTGTTTTTCCTAAAAAGTCAAAAGTTACAGAATTTAACAAAAATAGAGGCAAAATCACCTTGGTGCATCCTAAAGGAATCCTAGTATCTAAGCAAACATCCAAAAATTGGGACTTTCAAGTCACTTAATAAAACTATACAACTGTGCAAAATATTAACAATGATATGGAATGAACTGCATTGTGATGAAAAAAAAAAAAGAAAATCTTAAAGACTAAGCGGGGCCTCCAGGTTCACCTCTCCCTACTTCTTGAGGTGTCACCTCTAAATCCACCTTACATCAGTAGCTTCATACCCCCTATATGTGGCCACCTAAGCTAGGGTCTCAATCATTGTCTCTATCTTCACCAAATGCTGGTCTTTGTTTTGATTTCAAGGTTTAGACATTAGATCATTCCCTACTAAAAGCACAAGGGCTAAGATGGATAGGACATAAAACATATGAAACACAAACCATGAACATACATGCATGCATTATTATTACATTTGTTATGTGTTCTTTTTCTTACTAACCTATATAGTGTACGTCTGTTGTGTCACACCCTCTTAAGGGTAGCGATTAGATCAACCACAACCTCGACTTGAACACAGGGGATCTGCAAAAAGGGAAAAAGAAACATTTTTAATAATAAAGCCTACATCATAGCCAAGATATAAAGAAGTAAAGGAAGGAATACTCACATAAGTAGTCTCAATGGACTCAAACATGCAAATAAACCAAGTGATCTATAGCAATATCATGGAGCCTGTTAGTAAAGTCATGTAAGACTTCACTAGGTTGTCTGGCATAGAAGCAAGATCACCTACTGCTATCAGATCTATTCCCTTAGAAGTTAATCCATGGGCCTACTTACCACCTCGAGTAGTAGTAGTAGTATTAGAAGCAAAAGTGAGAACAATATCTCTAAGCATCCCCTCATCAGTCATATGTCCAGGGGATGCCCGAATAGTCGCATTCGATAAAGAGAAGCTCTCGACTAGGGCTTTGATCATCCAAGACTTTTATGAAACCCTATCAAATACTAACTACTCTTTAGGTGTGATGCGAAGCGTCGCCCACCCTTTTATATATCTACTACCCAAAATATGCTTGTAAGTGGGCATTCTAGGATGGGCTGGGCATCCAAGCCCTTACGCCAATGAAAGATGTGCTCATCTAAATACCACTCACGAATGGAAGGCTCTATCATCAGTTGTCGAGCATTAGAGATGGCTTTTACCTCTGCCACCTCTAATGGCCATGTCTCCATACGATCCCTCTAATAGAGGTGCATTTGTAATGAAGATGAATAATCACTGTAAGTATAAGACCAAATAATGATAAATAAGCAAACAACTTATGAAAATTTATGTTTGTAGAGAGAAATACCTTGTAAAGGGTAAGCGCATTCTCATGGGTGCATTGGTCAACCATGAAAGACTCCGAGTAGGTCACCTTAACCCACTATAAAAAATAGAGGTAGTGGTCCTCTGCATCAGCCTTGGGGTCGATCCCCTAAAGTAAGCCCAGTTCAATGCCCCATGCCCATCAACAAATGTAGTATAAGTTTGAAAATAATAAATAAAACGTAAAGATAAAAAAAAAATAGTTAAAAGATACTCATGATATACACCCACTAAGTGTTGCACATATAATCCTTGCCTTAAGAACACTGGTTAAGGTATCAATACCGATATGCTAGTGCCACTAACCCCTAATCAAAATAATGGAGTAGCCCTAAGTACTCTAGCACCAGTATGAGGCAAAGCTTGGTTACATTAGAGGCATTCAAGAATAGAACACTGATAGAGCATATAGTAGAAAGTAATGCATATGTTGATCTAACACCTCATCGGAGCTATCATTAGCAATCATAGGCACATTAGCTTGTATGTTAGACCACGATATAATTATGCTCCCTTTGTATTGGGGAATGGATTCAAGAACTCTCAATAAGTAGTTCCTCTAAAGAATTGGCTCGTGCATGCCAAAATCTATAGGTAGAGGACTACCTAAGAAGCGCAGCTCGATCAAGAATGTGAAGTCTTCGGGTGTGATCGTCAACTCTTTGATCAAGGGTAGGTAGAAGGTATGGAGTCATGTCCATCCATTGCTCGAGAAGCGTGCATCATCATCAAGTCAATCTTTGGGGTCTCCTCTGGTAGCATGCGTAAGAAGGTCTAAACCTTGGTCCCCTCTAGATGGGCCACAACTTAAGGATGCATTGTACGGATCCACTCTCTAGAAGGGCCTACCATCCCACTTCTCTTCTGAAATGTCCCACTTCTCTTCTGAAATGTGACAATCCATTACTAAAAAAATTATTATTAAAATATATTTTTCAATGAAATTCACAAAAACCCTAGGTCTAATTCAACAATCGTAGGCAAAGTATCACAAGATAGACTAATTCATAAAGTAAATAAATAAATAAATTATTTATAAATTATTTATTTATTTATCTCAAGTGTGTACCTTAATCTCTCATAAATTATTTCATAAATTAATTTTGATATTTTTTTTGGAGGTCACAGAATAAAAAGTCTAAATATGCATAAATTGAGGCAACCAACTAGACCAACAGTCAAAAAAAAAAAAACTAAAAGTAAGGTGAGTGTCCTAAAAGTTATCTCTAAATGTTTTATAAGCTAACATAATATTCATAGGTAAAAAAGAAAGTTGCAGTGCAACACCTAAAATTTACAGTTTGGAGAAAGGCAAAAAATAAATAAATTAAAGCAAAATATAAGGAAAAGGATGCTTATCACTCCTGAAGCAACTTTTGCAATGTGACAATATAGATTATAGACCATTGGTGTGTCGCCCATTGGGGGAAGTCAAGCAAGATCATCTTCATAGTTGTGACATTCAACGAGCTCACCCTTACGAATCCTTACTAGGATCACAATTGCTGCAAAGTGTCCAGTATGGTAACGTCTTCATTAAGGAACTCCTATTAGACATCGAACATCTCAACATAACAATATTCAACCATGGTAAACCCTCAAAAGCTAATGGAACCTAATAGCTAAGTATAGAGAAAGCTTTGAGAGAGAGAAGAGAAACAATGCAAATGAGGAGGGTCATTTTCATATGGGTATTTATAACTTGCTTAGTTTATACAACCCAACCTTGTCTGCACAAACTGTAAGTCTATACAAACTACCCTTGGGTTGTACAAACACCGGTAGCAGGCAGACCCAAGCTGGGTCCCCTTCAAGCCCAACTTTCTTGTTTGACTCTCAATTCCTATTTCCTTTTAGCTTCATAAGTCAAATTTTCTTCCCTTTTAAGCCTAATACTTCTCCTTTCATTAAAAAAAAGCTCTCAAATAGCCAATTTACTAAGATGACCTCAGGTATCCAAATTTCAAAATAATAAATTTACTAAAATGATCTTGGTTTCCAAAGAAAGCCTAAAGTACTAATTCAAGAACCTAAAACACTAAGAAAATTACCGAAATACCCTCATTGTATTCAGGACAATGCAACCCTCGTGATTCATAATCAAATTACTAAAATGCCCATTTGTGATAAAGTTGACATTTTTTGAGACCTCAAAAAATATTTTCAAGAAAAAATTTTCTAACCCAGAGATATCAAAACCCAAGGAAGTACTTCTTATAGCATTTGGGTGCAAAACTATTACCTTGAGATAGAAATAAATAGCTAGAGTAGTCATAATGGCTATGAGAACATTAATTTACCCTTGAAAATGTCAAAAAGGCATAAACAATATAAGAACCACCCAAGGGGTGTCCTTGAGCCATAATCATCAATTAAAAGTGTTGAAGCACTCGTAAGGAGAAGATTTAAGAACACTAATGACTACAAGAAGCCAACTACAAAACCCCAAACATTGGTACCTACTAGAAAGCTGTCAGAACTACTTCAGTACCTAGTAGAAAATAGTTGAAGCATATAATAACACCAAGTACCTGCTAGAAGAGTTACCAGAAGAAATATAGTACCTGCTAGAGAGTTGTAAGAAAGATATAAAACACTTGGTACCTACTAGAAAAGTTGTTAAATGAAATCTAGTGTCGACTAAAGAGTTGTTGTAATTACATTAAATATACTAGTACCTACTAGAAAGTTGCTAGAATAACTTTAGTACATGCTTCAAGAGTTCTTGAAAACTAGTATCCTTTGGTATCCTTGCTAATGTTTACATTCCTTACTTTGCTTTGTTGAGATTTGTGTAAGCAGTCATTTCTCATATGTTATTTTCTAAGCTCCACAATGTAGGGGCAAATGTAAGCATCAGATTTTAGGCTTCAAGATGTAAAACTTGATGATAAAAATCATTGAATACATTCTCCAAATTACAAAGGGAAGAAGTCAAAGGAAGAGAAATAAGGCCTTAGGAAACCTTGGAAAAGCCTAACACTAAGCCTAAGACCAAAGGCCCAAAACTAAAACCCAATCTATTAGCCTAGATTAATGGGTTGTATAACCCACTTAGAATGCTTGTACAACCCATAATATAAGATTGTACAACCTATTCTTAGGTTATACAACCTTGCCTTAAACACTAGTAGGGGAACCTTTTAGAACTGGTCCCCTTAAACCTTAGGGTTGTATAGCCTTGGCAGATGGATGTACAACCCATTCTTAGCTATACAACCAACATGCAAACCCTAATTCTATGAATCCATCTCTCTTTCTATAATTGGACATAAGCATGGTACAACTAGAACCATTTCAGCTTCGGTGCACCCTTTCATTACTTATAAATACCTCCCCATTTGAAAAGGAGGAGGAGGCTTAGAGAACCCTAATGTTACTCTATTGAAATTCCTACTCACAATCCTTAATTCTCTAGAAACTAAACACTTAACCCAAAATACATTGATACACAAAGTAGTTTCTAAAACTTTAGTCCCTTACTTTGCATAACTTATTACATTCTTGGAGGAAATATTAAACTTATAAGCCTTTAAGGGCAAGAAAACATTTAAAGGCATCTAGAAAAATTCCCATTTCCCTCTTTTTTGTTTTTATTTTTCTTTTCTTTCTATTTTCAAAAACCCTGGAACTTGAGGTTGTACAAACTTAAATGTAGTCTATATGTACAACCCCAACTTTAGATTGTACAACCCTATTTTCTTTGCACCAGTCTATAAAAATTTTTTCCTCTTTTTTCTTGAATTTCTCCTTTTTAATGATACTTCTTATGATCTTTTAATGGGATGAGGCCTAATGGCCTAGGACCTTATTTCAATTCAAATGTGGAGTTATTATGGGTTTTAAAGTGGTTTCCATGTTCCACCTTATGCTAATGCTTGTGTGATTTCATCTTGATTTGATAATGATTTTGGTTCTGTTTTGATTCTTTAAGGGTAATGACCAAGTGAGGAACTTAAGGTTCTAAGGACCTTGAGAAATCTTCTTGTGATTGTGTTTATGTTTAAAGCATATGAATAGTACTTTGCCATACAATCCACCACCTTGATGGACATTCTAACCTTTTTTTATGTTTGGTAGTGTTTATGGATGCCTAACTCTTTAGGAGTAATAAGAGGGAGGGTCCGTCAACCCTACGATCTCTTTTGTGATGATTTTTGCCTTGGTCATTCAACATCCTTCAAATGCCTTGCATTGCATGTTTATATCTTTTGATGTTCGTGATTCATGTATTTTATTCTTGTTTTGCTTGCTGATTTGTGATATGAGACCATTTTCATTATGGACTTAGATGCATAGTTAGGTACTTCTACATGAGAGACATGGTAATGTGGTTGTGGTTGTTTTTTTTATTTATTTTCTTTATTTTTTTCCTTTTGTCTTTCGATCACTAGTTTATTCTCTTCCTTTGGGGGTAGGTGTTCTTACTTAAGCAAGACCATGATTTTTGTCTTAACCATTATCCAATATGCTCAAGGATGAATGGATGTGTGAATAGATGTATGGATATGCATGACAATCCTTATACCATGATGCATGACCCCCATCCCCTTTTAAGATGATTAGGTTCGAATGGATGCAAGGATATGCATGATAATCCTTACAACATGATGCATAACTCCATTCTCCCCTTGAGATAGTTATGCTTGAATTGATGTATGGATATGCATGATAATCCATATACCATGATGTATGACCCTATTCCCCTTTGGATTAATGACTTAATTGGCTTAATTATGCTAAAGGCATGTTAAGGGCCACTAAATTGGACTAATTACTAACTTGGTTAAGGCATTAAAAAGTAGACCAAAGATGCTCAAAGGCAGGATCTTAATATTTAGGCGATTTAGGGTGCCTAACCTCTTCCTCAAGTCATACTTAGTTTTTGAACTCAATATTTGATGAAGTGAAGACAAAATAGACCCTCTAATTGACTTAATTTAGGCTCAGATTTTACATTTCTCATATTGTTGTCTCAACCAAAGTTGGGTGGTGACTCCATAATTCCTAAGGATGGTACCAACATATCATCCTGACCTGATCCTTCAATGACCATAATTTAGAGTTAATATTTTTAACTTTTGCAAGGCCTAAAAGATCCCCACGTTGATCTAAACACATGTCACATCTTAGGGTCATTACCAATGTAAAGACCCTCATCCACTTGAGCCCCCATTAGGCTCTAAAAGGATAAAGTCATAAACAAGATTCTAATAGTTCTAGCAAAACCTGAGGTGTTTATAAACATCTTTCCAACTATGATATAAAAACCAAATTTCTTAAATCTCTTCCTTTGGAAAGGTTTTATGCTAGAGTGTATAACATGGAAGAATCCAATAAAGGAATTGGTAAAGTTCCAATTGATGTTCTCATTAGAGAGCTCCTTACACATAAAATGGCAATAAAGAATGATGATGACATGAAGAAGTTAAGAGAAAAGGAAGACAAAGGAGAAAAAAACAAATTTGCTTTCGAGTCATTTATAAAAGACAAAAAGGTGAAAGCAAGCTCAAGTGATAGTGATGAGAGTAAGAAAGAAGAAGAAGAACTTGTTATGCTTTCAAGAAGGTCTAAGGAGTTGATGAAAAGGAGAAAAGACATAAGAAACCAAAGAAAAACACCATCCAACTATAAGGAGAAGAAGAATGATGTGGCTTATTTTGAGTGTGACAAGCAAGATCGAATCGAAATTTGATTGTCTTAAGCTTAAGAAGAAGGAAAAATAGATAAGAAAAAGAAGAAAAGTTTCAAAGTAAGTTGGGATGATAATGACTCTAGTAAAAAAGAGGAAGAGAATGAAGTGCCAAAATTTTGGTTCATGGTTCAAGATGACTCTTTAAATGAGGTAAGTACTTCTTTCCAATCTTATGATGATAATTGTTTTGAGGATAAGGATAATGAGCTCCTTGAAACCATAAACTTGAGATGTGACAAATATAAATTAAAGATGAAATCTTATAAGAAAAAGTGTTCTCAACTTAAGGATGATTTTAAAAGTTTAAATGATCTTATTTCTAACTTAAGGACTTCTAATGAAAAACTCATGAAATCTTTAGAACAACTTTCTATAAGTCCATCCTCATTTGATTCTTTGAAGGAAAAAAATGACTCCTTAGAAAATGAGGTTATTGAATTAAGAAACTCCATCTCAAAATTTAATAAAGGGAAGGATGCATCAAACTTTTATATCTCTCTGTGCTTTATTATATCTCAAAGGCCACCTATAATGAGACATGGCCTTAGTTATGACATCTATATCTCTTCGTACTTTTATCAAATCTTTCACCCCTCAAACTTCTAGTATAAAGATGGTTGAAAAGAGGAGTGCTCCAAGCACTAAGCCTCTCATGCCTAAAGGTAAGGGAATGGCACCATAAAGCTATAAGGTTAAGCCTTAAAGAGCTAATCATGCATTTTTGTACAATAAGAGGCATGCACAAAGACACACACCTCCTATTCCTCATCACACTTGTTCATGAATGCACTTACATAACAATGGTATAAGAAGACCTTTACTCATACAAAAATTAGTGCAAAGGAGAAAGACCAATAAGTCTAAACTCTAATGCCACTATTGCATGAACTATGGCACATTAATGTATTTTTTTATATTAGGAAGGCTCACCTCAACCTTAAGGATCCTTCTAAGCCTAACCCCTTAGGATCCAAGTATGTTTGGGTACCTAAACAAAGATGAATTCATTATTACGAGTACCTTGAAGGTTTCACGGTTGTACTCAAACAATTAGAATCTTGCTTGTGACTCCTAACATTTATCGATCATTGAGGATTGAAAGGATGAAGGTCATACTTTAGTAATAACCCCTACTTGTGGTACGTGATTAGACCAATGGGGGATCCTCTTAGACCTTGTGCAATTTCAAAACCTATAGTCTAAAATGGTGGTCATCGAGGGACCAAAAGTAACATAATACATTAGTATTATCCTTAGGGAAAGTAGAGTCGCCACTCAACTTTTGTTGGGACAAGAATTGGGGAAGAAAAAATCTGAACCTAACCTAAGTTAATTAGAAGACCCATTTCATCTTTAATCCATCAGAGATCAAGTTCGAAAATTAGGTACAGATTGAGGAAGAGGTTAAGAACCCTCCAAATTGCCCAAATATTGGGATTCATCCTTCAGACATCTTTAGTTCATTTTTAACATTTTAGCTAAGTTATTGATGAGTCTAATTATTGCCCCTAAGCATTTATCTTAACACGATCCATTTAAGCAAATCAAGTCATTAACTCAAAAAGAGAGATGGATCATGCATCATGGTATAGGATCTTAGCATGCATCATCATCCATTCACACACATAATCATCCATGATAGGGGAGGGGTCATGTGACATGGCATATGGTTTTAACATGCATTATTATCTATCCATATAAATATAACTATCATGACCACATGTTCCATATAGAAGAGTGGTTAAGACCTAGTTCATGGTCTAATCCCTAGTAACCACCTACACATAAATGAAGAGACAAATTAGTGATGAGTCAAGCTAAAAGTAAGCAAGTAAAGGGAATATAAAGCAAGTAAAGAAAGGCAAACAAGGTCTATGGTGGTCACCATACCATAACTCCATAGTCAAGGTATCCTAGCATACATTCTAAGTCCATAACAACCCATTTCACCATCATAGACCAAAATATAATAGAATATAACATGATCAAGATGCATAAATCATAAAATACTTAAAACCTTAAACATGAAATGCAAAGCATTATGGAGGATGACATATGGCCTAAGGTAAAGATTCACCTTAAATGAGATCTTAGGGTTGATGACCCTTCCCTCATATTGATCACAAAAAGCTACAAACTCATGACACAACTAATTATTACAAAAGTTAGAATACCAAGTCATAAAGAGAAATTAAAGAGCCAAAAATACTATTCACATAACTAGCATATGAACCCTAACACCAAGAATGCTTTCAAGGTTAAGAGAATCTTAAATTCCTCACTTAATCATTACCTTTCAATACCTAAAAATATAATCAAAACATAAATTTAATATCAAAGGAACAAAAAATACAAAAGCATTTTAAGAAGAAAAAAATAAAGAAAGTCATTTTAAAAACCTATAAGACTCTATTTTTTAAGACAATAAAGGTCTTAAGTCATTAGGCCTCACTCTATTCTATCATTAGAGTCACTAAACATCCAAACAAATACCCCTAAAAGCAAACAATTTGAGAAAAAGAAGAAGAAGATCTTCTGCTGTGTTGTAGGGAATCTGGGTTGTGCAGTAATGAATAAGGGTTGTACAATCTAGAAAGAGGGCTATATAGCCTACCAACAAGGTTGTATAACCCTCATTTTTTGGGTTTTAACAATAAAAAATGAGAAAGAAAAAGGAGAGAAGAAGATTGGGGGAAGGGAGTCTTGGGTATGTCCTGGTCATGTCTTTACCTTCAGAAGCACATAAAAAGTTTAATATCCTCCAAAAATGCTTAAGGTAATGCACAAAATCAAAGATAAAGGCTTAGTTCTACCTTGGAGAAAGTGGGGTAAGGTTAGGGTTTGAGTTATCTATGTCTAGAAGTGTCTGAGAATTGATTTTGACAGGGTTTTGTTAGGATTTTCCAAGCTTCCCCTCTCTTTGAAAATGTGGGGGAGGGGTATTTATAGGTGTTAGATGGGTGCATAGTGTTAGAAATAGTTCTAGTTGTACTATAGATGCATCCAAACAAAGAGAAGGAGAGTGTTGTAGTAGAATTAGGGTTAACATGTAGGCTGTACAACTAAGAATCAATTGCACATACTTTACTAAGGGTGTACAACCTTAGGGTTAAAGGGAGGACCAGTTTTGAAAGGTTCTATAGTCTAGGGTTTTAACAAGGTTGTACAACCCTATTTGATGGGTTGCATAGCCTTACTTGATGGGTTATCCAAACCATCAAGCATGGTAGGCAGCCTTAGGCATGGCTTGGGCAGCTCATTGATCTTTATGCCTTTCAAGATTCTCTATGCCTTTCATCCCTTTATTTGAACAATTCCCTTTTCATTATAGGGATTTAGTTTAATGATTTCATCATTGGGCTTTGTATTATATGGTCTAAAATTTGATGTTTACAGTTTTCCATTTACTTTGTGGGGCTTGGAAAACAACATTTGAGAAATTATGTAAGACATGGCACAACAAAGCAAAGTATGCAATGTAAATATTAGTAAGGATACCTAAGGATACAATTTCCTTAGCAAATCCTCAAGCAAGTACAAAACTTATTGGTAGCCTTTTAACAAGTACGAAGGTTAAGTTTCCTCTTCCAGTAGCCCTCTGACAAGTATTAGAGTTTATCGTCCTTTAATAGCTCTCAAACAGGTATTGAACTTCCTAGCAGCTCTCTAGCAAGCTCCAAGGTTAAGTTTTTATTTTAGCAGCTCTTTAATAGGAACTATAGTTAATCATTCTTCAATAGCTCTCAAGCAGATACTGATCATCTCCTTCTAGAAATGGTGCAGCTCCAGTAGTCTGACTGACGCGTAGGTGATATATTGCACCCCTGAGTTATGGCCTGCTTAAAAGGGACCAAAATTTAAACTATCTTATGGCTGCTTCCCAATAAGATGTTTAGGATCAATTTGTTGATGGTGCATGCATTGGTGGAGTAATGAATGGACATGACTTACACCTATCATTTGCCCTTTCTCAACGAGATCACGATCACTCTTGTGGACTTCACTTTTTTGACCGGGTTGTGATTCACGGGTATTCCATTGCCTACTAATTTTGGAGTACATTATTTAGTTGTTTAGAGGGATTATCTCCAAAGAGTCTTAGGCTATGTTTCCCTCTTGAAGGGGAATAGGATTGTGACGAGGTCGAGCATTTAGACTGATGCTCTTATTGTCATCGATGATAGTCCCACCGATGTGGTTAATCAGCACATGCAATGTTACTTATTATATGCCATGACAGGATCTATGTTCTCCAATGCTTTTAGGGTGGCAGAGCTATGTTTGGTGCTAGTGCTGGAGGACTTAGGCTTGTTGCATCACTTTGATTGGGGGTTTACAACATTAGCGTACCATTACCAGTATCTTGATCGGTGCTTCTGAGGCTAGGGCTATATGTGTGGTACCTGAAGGGTCTTAATTGTGAGTATTACTGATCTCTCTTGTATTTTTGTACCTTAGCCTTGCCTCATCAATTTGGAGCTCTCGTCATTGCTTGTTAACAAGTACGAGCCATTAAACTGGGCCTATTACAGGGGTTAGATCCTAAGGACAATGTAATGGGCCACCACCCTAGCTTTGCACGTTGGTATGTATTGAGTTATGAGGATTCTCCCATAGCCACTAGGCGTGCTCGCCTAAACATGATCACTCTGGACTAAGTATTTTCCTGCATTAATACCATTACATTAGTTACAATTGTTCATGGTATTTTCTAGTATTACACTTACAGTGATTTTGCGTCTTTATTATAGTTGCACCTCGACTGAAGAAGTCCTATGGCAACATGGGCGCTAGAGGTGGCAAAGGCTGATGTCATCTCGTATAGTCACCGACTTCTGGTGGGGCTCTTTATTAGGAAGTAGTATTTAAGGAAGCGCATCTTTCACTGGCGTGATGGTATAGACAAATGACTTGTTCCACAAAGTTCGCCCAATAGCTTATTTGGTGCAAAATCTTAGGGATGTAGAGCTTACTGTGGCCTTACGTTACGAGTCTTGGGAGCAGTTATCTTATACAAGGCTCCATTATAAGTCCTAGATGATTGACGCACTCATGGGGAGCCTTTCTTTGACTAAGGTAGCTATCTGTGCATTTCCCTGTTGCACAGCTGATGAGGGGATTGCCCTACAATACACTGGTCGAGGTACCACTGCAAGGCATCTTGGAGGCCTTTTACTTCTACTTCTAAATCCAGCTTGACTACTGCTCCAGGTCGCAAATGAGCTTGTAGATTTGCTATAGGAGGCATAAAGCCTATAGTGGTGCGCACTTTAGCTTCCATGCATGAGAGCCTAATAGAGTCTTTCATGGTTTTATTGAGGGATTGATGATGTCATTACAGCTTACCCAGTATGTCTGCACCTTTGAGCCAATCGAGTCTACCTATGTAAGTGTCTTATTTCTTTGCATTCATTATGCCTTGATTACATTGCAAATAATACATTTAAGAACATTTTTCGTTTTCCCTTTTACAGATTCAATGCATCTAAACAAAGGCCATGGTTGATTTGATCACAACCTTGAAAAGTTTTATGACACAGCAAACACATTCTTTACAAGTTAGTCAAAAAAATAATACAATAATACATGTGTGCATGTTTATGGTTTGTGCACTGTGTTTTATGTCATACTTATCCTAACCCTCATGTTTTTTGTAATAGATGATCCAACAACATAATTACGAGATCAAAGAGAGAGATCAACATATTGTAAAGGCAGAAGTGGAGATAAAACATCTAATCCAAAGGCTAGGGATCATAGATACATGGATACAGATGGCTAGGCTAAGGATTCTGAGGTGACGCCCTCTAAAAGCGAAGGCAACTAAGTTTTAGAGACCCTCACCCCCTTAGCTATTTAGGATATTTTTCCTTTTCTTTTCCTTTTTTCCAGTGCAGTACATTTATATATATTTGCATAGTTATACATTTTATTGGGTGGTTTGGAAGCCCCATTTTTGGATATTTGCATAAGACCTACTAGGATAGACCAAGGTGACATCGCCTCTATTTTTTATTGAACTTTGATATTTTGTTTATTAACACAAAAATCTATTTCTCTTTCCCTGATTATGCATCTCAAACATGCATTGTTGCTTTTTTTACATATATGTTTTACAAAATAGGTACTTAAGCCTTTTCTAACTTCAAAACTAGAGGGAAGTCATTCAATCTATCTTTATGGATGGGAAGGGTTGTACAATGCTATCATAGAGGGTTGTACAGCCTAACTTAAGAACTATACAACCTTGGTCAGAGGTTGTACAACCTATGGGCATGTCATACTACCATAAAAGCTTATTTGGAATCCTTTTTCTTCATTTGCTTCTTCTAATTCCCCACATATGGTGAAAACTTTTCTAAGGTCTCTCCCACCTCAAGTTTGGTCTAATTTACCATAGGTAGGCCTTTTTGCTCTCCGTTACCTTTGTGATATTTGTCTTGACTTTCATTTTTTGTAGGTAACTTGTGACTTTTGGGACTTCATTACCCATACCTTCCACTCAGGGATATAGAAATTTGTTCTCTGCTAGAGGAATTTGGTGTCATGCTTAACTGTTACATCATGGCTGCAAACCAAATTGC
Source organism: Omphalea diandra (assembly GCA_949677035.1). Lineage (NCBI taxonomy): Eukaryota > Viridiplantae > Streptophyta > Magnoliopsida > Malpighiales > Euphorbiaceae > Omphalea > Omphalea diandra. The sequence continues at coordinate 7,747 of CATIWR010116829.1, read as the reverse complement.
TTTATATTCGTTAGATTACCCACATGTTAGGAATATGGTAGAATTGTTTGACTTATGTTATGAGGAGGTACCCAGGTACACATTAGGTGAGGAGAAGATTCTCATGAGCCTTCTCATCACTTTTTTTCCCCTCTATTGGCCATGCTAGAGTAGCTCAGACTCGCATTGCAACAACTATTATGATAGGCGAGTACCGACTAATGAGGAATGATAGTGAGATCAACCTACAGATTTCACCATTTCTAGTAGGAGTAGGGTCAGAGAGGACCCTTATGCTGACAGTTTTAGAAGAGACCATTGTGTGGCTAGATAAAGCGACTTTAGGGGTCAGTGATTCCTTTATGAGGAGCCCTTTGTTACTTCAAGTACAAATTCTTCTTACAACCATTTTCCTTCATTTCATCATCTTCTTCTTCTTCTTTTCTCCTTTGTTTTCCTTCTTATTCTTCTCTTTTTATTATTGCCCTAACTTTTTCCTGGACCGCCCTTGTGTGTTTCTAGTCCAATGGGTTGCTCAATTTTGCTTAGGCCACCCTTTTGGGTTTTCAACCTAATGAGCATTTTATTTTCATTTTCTCATTATTTTTCATTTTCTTTTTTTTATTTTTTTAGATAAGTTACAAGAGAGGTTGGGACTATTGGCTACCTTGATGATGGATGCAAGAATTTATTACCCATTGTATCAATCAAATTATCGCCTGACCATACTGAACACTATTAAAGTGGAATGGGAGGAGTAAATGTCCCACATCATTGCCACCAATATCCATTGAAGCTGCCCATGGTGGAACCTATCGCATGTTATGTTGAGGACTTATGGGGATTACGTCATCCTTCCTGCTTTGGCTTTAGGCACATTTTATGACCTTGGTCATATGCATTGTCAGTTTTGCGCCCCTTAGTTCGAGGTGCAGTTTCCCCTTCGTTCATCGAGGGCCCTCTGACCCAACATTTCTTATATATGGTTGAGACCACTTGGGACAATCACTACATATATGACTTGTACATTAGCTTAGACCTTAAGGCTGATGATGATGTAGATTACATGGCATGGCTACTTGACCATCAAAGCTACAGGCATCGTATTAACAGATAATATACAATGATTTTTTGAAAAACTGTGTTATATTAACTTCAAATTCAAAAGCATGTATGACTAATTTGCTTTAATTATGTAAACATACTTTTATTTGATATTGTGTTTGGCATGAACCACTTATATTTTACACATTATACATTAATTGAATGCATGACTTCTGCTTTTAATAGTGGCACACTAGATCATTTAATTATCTTGCTCAACACCTCTGCCTTGTTGGCTCTTTGCTCCTACATTTCTATCTCTTCTACCATTTTTCAACTATCCTATCAAGGTCCCCTAATGGTTGATCGTATTCTCTCAAATTTTGCTTGCATTTACTTTACTCATTTTCTATGCTCTAATTGTTGCCTAAGTCGGCCTTTTGGGTTTTTGACTTAACAAGCCTCTCTTTTCTTTTCTTTTCTTTTTTTTTTTCTTTATTATTTGTTTATGCCTTAATTTTTGTCTAAGCTGCCTTCTCGAGTTTTCGACTTAGTGGGTTATTTTCATTTTTCTCACACCTCACACGAAATACTTTTTTAAGCAGTCTAAATTCATTGGCTTAGTTAACGCATTCCCATCCATATTGACCAATTTCACCACTCCACCTAAGTATATCTGTTTGACCATGTAAAGGCCTTCCTAATTTTGCCTGAATTTCCCTCGAGGATCCTGAGTTTGTGGTCTAACTGCCTTCAGCACTAAATCACCAACCTTTGTAATACTAGGCTTGACCTTCTTATTAAACGTATGGGCCATCTCAGCTTAATATAACTGGATGTCATATAGAGACTTTAACCTCTTTTCATCAAGCTAAGCCAACTGTTCAAATCTATTTCTCACCTATTAGTACTTAGGGGTGTTAGATTCCATTAGTATTCGTATCAATCGGTAATACAACCTTTACTCCATGCATTAGAGAATACGGTGTCATCCCAATTGATGTCCTCGTTATTATTCGATAACCCATAAGATAAAAGACAATTTCTCAAACCAATCCTTTTACATCTCAACCATTTTATCAAGGATGTTTTTAACATTCTTATTTGTCGCTTCTACTACTCCATTAGCTTGCAATTTATAACATGAAGACTTGTGGTGGACCACCCTATATTTTTTGAACATTTTCTTGACCTCTGCCTGGAAATGAACACCATTATCTATAATAAAGTGATGTGGCACATCACAACAAAAGATGACATTTTCTCCACGAATTGTGTTATATGTTTTGCCATTTTACTAAAGGCTTTTGCCTTTACCCACTTTAAAAAGTAGTCCACAAGTGGTCTAATTTCTCTAATTACATTGATGTTCCATGCTACAAGCGACTAAGGTGAGGTCAAATTCTATAACTTGGTTGGCAACAAGTGATTGAGACTTCCATGAATCTAACATTCGTGACAACTTCAGACTTTCTGAATGCAGTTGTGTTCCATAGTTGTCCAGTAGTATCCAAGTCCCAAAATCTTCCTCTTCAACATTTTCTCATTCATATAGGGACCATAAACTCTCGCATACACCTCCTTTATGACTTTACAGGCCTTCTCCTTGGTTAGGCACTGTAAATGAAATCCATCAAGCATTCTCTCCTTTGGGTGAGATCATGACCACCCCTATACCTGCCCCCTTCTTATTTAAAGCTCCATTAAAGTATACTCTCCATCCATGGGGCTCAATTGCTCCTAACCCCTCATTTAGGAATTGGGGAAGGTTAGATTCTCCTTCTTCAATTGGTTATTATGCTAAGTACTTTAAAACTTCCCGCCCTTTGATCACCTTCTTGGTTGCATACTTAATATCAGATTGAATCAACATGATCAACCATTTTGCTAATCTCTCAGTCAGAGAAGGGCCCTTATGTAAGCACCTAACTAGATCAAGCTTTAAAACCACCTCCACTAAATACAATTGAAAGTAGTGCCTCAACTTTTTCATTGCTCAGATTAGCACTAGATAGGTTTTCTCCACCTGATTGTACTTCTCTTCATATGAAAGTAACATTTTGCTAAGGTAATATACCACATGGTTGCTCTATGTTTCATATTCTTGAGCCATTGTTGCACCTATAAAACTATCCTCCACTATCAAATACAAAGTTAAAGGTCTTTCAAGTCATGGTGGCTTCAATACAGAAAGGTTAGTCAAATATTCTTTTATCTTTTCAAAGGCCTTTGGACACTACTCATTCTATTCCATCAACTAATTCTTTCTTAGCCACTTAAAAATAGGTTCACAGATAAGGGTCAATCTCACTATCAACCTGGTGATGTACTATAAGCAACCTAAGAAACCTTATATTTCTTTCTTTATCTTAGCTGCGAGCATGGCTTAGAATGCCTTTACCTTATCAAGATCTATTTCAATGCCTTTCTCATTGATCACATATCCCAGTAGCTTATCAGAGGTAGCTCCAAACACATATTTCTTTAGATTCAGCCTCAAATTGTACGCGTCGACTTTTTTTGGGGAACTTCTCAAGAGCCTTAAAATGCCTTTCCCTTGTTTTTAACTTCACCATCATGTCGTCCATGTACATCACTACTTCTTCATGGATTAAGTAATGCAATAAGGTCATCACTATTCGTTAGTACGTCTCTCCCGCATTCTTTTACCTAAATGGCATCACCTTATAATAGTACATCCCCCATTCTATGATGAATGTTATCTTTACCTTATACTTGATGGCTAAGAGAATTTGGTTATACCCATAGAATCCATCCATAAAGGAATACATAACACATGTTGCAGCACTATAAACCAATACATCAATATATGGCAAAGGGAAGTCATTCTTTAGGCATGCTTTAGTTAGATCCCTATAATCGAAACATATGCTTACTCTTCCATCCTTCTCTAGTACCGATACTATGTTGGCTAACCACTCTAGATAGTCTACCACCTCTAAAAACTTAGCATTCAATTATTTTACTACTTCTTTCTTGATTAATTGGGCCCATTCGAGTCTCATCCTTCACAGTTTATGTTTCATTAGCCTCATGTGAAAGTAAGTTGGAATTATGTGTTTTGTAATTTGTCTGTCAACCCTTGGCATGTCTTCATATGTCCAGGCAAAAATCCTCTATATTTCTTGAGTAACTATTCAAACTTCCTTTGCTCCTCCAAATTGAGGTCGCTAGCAATGAGCAAGATTTTTTTAGATTTTCCTATATGTCAAGATTAAATACAATGGTATGCATAAAATTAATGTTAAATATGCTCATGAAATGATGTATGTTGTGCGCACTACCATCAGGAAACACATTACATAAGTAAGCAAACTCTTCATTCATTACCTTGAACTTAGAAAGAAATACATCATTGTTCTCAAAGAGACTAGAAACAAGAACATCAGTACTGGCAAGAAAGTCTTCTTCATCTGCTTGGCTAGTTAGAATCTTATTGGCTTAAGCCTCCTCCTCTTTTGTACCCTTTATTTCATCAATTAGACCTCTAAAATTAGCATTCTATATAAGATCTACCTCTTCTCCCTTTTATGTAACAGTGATAGCCTTGACAACTTCCTCAAAAATCTATTATCCAATCATCCCCTAACTCAATCTTCAAAAAGTTTGCCTAAAGTGTTACTGCCTTGGTAGACTCCATTTCTACTATAAAGTTCTTCATTTTTTCTCTCACAATTATGTTCTCAATATTCTTCAACTTCATCCTAGTGTAAGCAACTTTAGTGAACTTGCACGGCTTGGTGTACTCACATTCTAGGTCCACAAATGGTGCATTATGCTTTATCAAGATGAACACTTTCCTTACATGTCTTCCTTGGTGACCCAAAAATTTTGATTTAGTAGGTACTGCCTTACCTATTCATCAATGATCTTCTTTTTATCCTTCCATGGCCATATAGACTGAGGACCATAGAGAACCACAGACTGACCTGATTCTCAATCATCCTTTATCCTTGCAATTTCTTCCCTTTCTTTAATTTCTTTTTCTCATCTTCTTCTTTTAATGAGTCTTAATAATTCTGATATTCCAGTTCACCCATATCGAGCTAGAAGAAAGCCTTTTCAAGTTCATCTTCATCCTCGCCTAGCAACTTTCCCTTCTCAGTCATCTTCAGTTTAAACTCCTTAGTAGCCTCTCCTTCTTTCATAACAAAATTTGATAGTGGTTCATGTGAGTCCATTATTCCTAGCTTTTACTCTTCGCTACAGTACCCTAACCCTTTCCTGGTAGTCTGATGGGGATCTCTATAAATTTTGGTACGTCAGTAGAATGTTTCCCTAACCCGTGTCTTGGAAGAAAGTTCATATTCTTTATAATTCCCATCACCTTTAAATTAACCCATTTATTTGTAACTCTGGCAACCTGAAACCCTCAGAGATGTAGAACAACCACACTCAAAGCTAACACAATCTCACCTACCTCAGTACAAATGGTCACAAACTCTCCTTTATAAGGAATCTTAACTTTCTAGTGAAAAGTGGAAGACACACCAATGAGAGGATGATACCATGGCCTCTCTAGTTAAAGCGAGAAAGTTATCAAAATGTCTAAGACTGTGAACTCCACTATACCATCGACTACTCCTATATTTAATATAGACTTGAACACACATGTAGCCAATCTTCTACTATCATCATATGCCCAAATGACACTATCATAAACCTCTAGGTCCTTCTCAAACAAACCAAACTTATGCAATAACTTAGTTGGGCAAATGTTAATCCCAGATCCATCATCAACCATCACACATGGCGTATGTGTCTCTTTTACCTCAACACAGATGAATAAGGCCAAGTTGTGATCCCTTCCCTCTGGTGGCAGATCCTCATCTGAGAAAGTTATTTTACCTTTAAGAGTTACTAATGCAATAACATCCTTTGGTGTGGCTTTGCTAGAAATGACCAGACTAGATAAAGCTTCTACCATAGCCTTTTTATGATTCTAAGAACTGATAAAAACCTTTCACATACTGATTTAGGTAGGCATCTTCCTCAATTGCTTCACTATAGGATTGTCATCTTCTTTCTTTTGTGTAACGAGTTTGTCTATCCTTTTGTCAATCTGTGCTTCAATGGGAGCTTTTTTATCAAGATAATATTTCCCGTTACAATCACATGACTCATCTATTTCATCTCCTTCTCTTCATATTGTCCTTCTAATGTCAGAACATTTTTTTCACTTTTATTTCTTCTTTGTTTCCTCATCTAAGCTTTCCCATAAATTGATGGTGTAAACAGTGAGGGCCTCCTTTAAGACCTTCTCAATAGTAGTGACAACAACCTCTTTAGGAATTCTAGAATCTATCATGAATTTCCCTTATAGGGGAGGCACATTATGATAGTTCTAGAAAGGGCTCCCTTGAATGCTAAGCCTTCCAAGGTTTGGTGAAATGATTGTTTTATTGTTAATAAGATCTTAGATCTAATGCCTCAATTTGTAGCAATCATTAGTATTGTAACTAACTCCTTAATGTAAAGCATAGTAAGCATTGGTGTCATACCCTTTGGGCAGTAGATTAGGAGGCAATTTTGGTGTTAAAGGCTTCAGCACTCCCTTTTTTTGTGACCTTTCAAATGCCTTAGACAGAGGCATCCTTAAATTTATAAACTATCGTGACGCTCTTACTGCATTGACATCAACTATCTTGTTCCCCTCTGTCTAAGGTTTATATGGGGCACCTCTTCTTCCCCCATACTATTTTCTTATCGCGAATTCTAACTCTTCATCTTGCAAACCCACCTCTTAAATGTCTTTAAAGTTTTTAACCAACATTTCTCTAATTTTGGTGTTAATGTCAGACAAAACCCCTTTTATAATCATTATCACTTATTCTCTCTCTGCAAGCCTTATGGTTGCATTTGAAGCTATCTCCTTCTACCACTAGATATAGTCATTAAAGCTCTCACTAGGCTTTGCTTCAAAGATTCTAAATCTTGCAGCATGATCTTTAAATCTAAATTACATATATAATGTTTTTCAAAAGCTTCAGCCAACTCCTTCTAGTCTTTCCTGACAGTCTCTGGTTGATTGAAGTACTAGGTTTTAGTGGACCTTTCCAATGAGAATTTAAAAAGCTCTAACAAAGTGTCCATTAAGAATCTAGATGCCTTCATAATTAACATATATGAATGGACACGGTTCTTCACATTTTGAGTTCTTGTGAATTTAAGCAGCTTATGAATGTTAGAAATTAGCTGGCAGTTTCTTAGGTTTATGGGCAAGCAATTCCTCAATGTTCATTCCCTTCTCTAAACCTCTAGCACCTAAAACCTTATGTCTATTCTTTAGCTGCTTGACAAAGTCATCAAATTGAGTACTTTTTTTCTCACTTTCTAAGGGCTTATCTAGAATGGTAGTCATACTTCCCACTTCTTTGGTAAGCTTTTCATGGTATTCCTTCATACTAAACAAATCATTGCTAATCACCATAGATTGGACCGCTTCCATTGATGCCTTTCATTTGTCAGTCTGATTGGCAAAAGTCTCTCTTTTTTTAAGAATTTCATTGATATGCTTATTTACCTCCTCAACAATCCTCTCTTCCATCTTATGGTTGAAATCTGTTGAACTAGGATAATCAATCCTAGGTTTAAAACCTTTTTTGATCTTGACAAAGCAGATTGATCATCACTAATGTTTCAAACAAGTGTTGTTATTGCAGAATTGAATCAATCCCTCAAGAAGAAATGAAGAAGTTGATGA